>JASTWL010000830.1:0-75309 GCA_035220575.1 Temnothorax rugatulus | reverse complement strand
ACGGACCGGAATAGCGCGAGAATTATTTTAATAGCGCGCAACTCGGTGTGAACGCGAAAGGCTTTGTGGCTCACGCATCCTCAATGGTGGTGGCGGTGTCGGCGGTTCCAGGAAGCAGCACAAGTTTGACGAGTGGCCGGATGAGCTCGGAGGTGGCCGTGCGGATGGTCACCACTCGAACGACGCCGTCATCCCCAGGATGCAGCCTGACGATCCGGGCTAGAGGCCATCGATTCGGCGGAGTGCTCTCCGTTCGGATGAGGCACAGCGTGCCGACATCAGGGGTGGCCTCAGTCGTCAGCCACTTCGATCGGGCAGCGAGATGCTGGATGCATTCGCACGACCATCGTTGCCAAAAATGATCGCGCATTTTCTGGACCAGTTGCCACCGAGTGAGGGCATTGTCCGGCCTCTCTTCCAGTGACGGCTCGGGGGCCGCTAGCAGGGGCGCACCGATGAGGAAGTGCCCCGGAGTTAGAGCCGAGATGTCGTCGGGATCATCGGACAGTGCTTGAAGCGGCCGAGAATTCAGGCAAGCCTCAACCTGAGCGAGGAAGGTGGTCATCTCCTCGAAGGTGAGGGTCGTTTCGCCGATGACTCGTCGCAGGTGGAACTTGGTGGATTTCACCGCCGCCTCCCAGAGCCCGCCGAAATGCGGTGCGGCTGGTGGGTTGAAGTGCCACCGGATTCCGTGAGTGGCAACGTCGTGAGCGATGCGCCGGCCGTCGGATGAAGCAGCGCGGAAGAGGTTGTGAAGTGCTTTGTCAGCCCCGATGAAATTGGTGCCACAGTCGGAGTAGATGTCCGTGCAGAGTCCCCGGCGTGCAGTGAAACGGCGGAGGGCGGCCAGAAATGCCTCAGTCGTGTAGTCGGAGACTACCTCGAGGTGTACTGCTTTGGAGACGAGGCACACGAAGACGGCGATGAGTGCCTTGTGCGCTCGGTGTCCCCGTCCCTTGGTCGTGCGGATGTGGATCGGGCCGGCATAGTCCACGCCGGTCCGCTGGAATGGGCGCGTCGGAGTGACCCGTGCCCGTGGCAGACTGCTCATCGGCGGTTGTGGAGTCGCGGTTCGCCATCGGGTGCAAGTGACGCACCGATGTAAGATTTGTTTTACCACGGCGCGGCCTTGTGGAATCCAGTGGCGGAGGCGGAGTGTTCCAAGCGTCAACTGCACTCTGCCGTGGAACGTTCGTCGGTGGCAAGAATCCACGAGCAGGCGAGTGAACCAGGATTCCGGGGGCGCGATCATCGGGTGTCGTTCATCGTGCGGAATCAGTGCGTGCTTAAGTCGCCCTCCGACTCGGAGCACGCCATTGTCGTCGAGGACGGGACTCAACCTGGCGATTGGACTGCGGTGCGACACAGAGCGGTCGGCCGAGACGGCCTTAACCTCCTCCGGATAGTGCAGTGCTTGAACCACCCGAAGCCAGCGGAAGTGTGCCGCATCAAGTTCCTCCGGAGTGAGTGGCCGTGGCTGATCGTCCAGACCGTGATCATTGGTGCGGGAGGTGGTGCATCGCCATCGTAGGCACCACGCGGTGATGCGCAACAATCGGTGCAGCGCAGAGAATCGGAGGAGCACGTCGGGCTCAGTTTCGATTCTCCCGACGGCGGATTGCACGACGGCTTTCCGCTCCAGCATCTCGGCGTCGGGAATCTCGTCGCTCTCGTCTGGCCATCGTGTTCGGTCCTCCAGCAGCCATGGTGGACCCGTCCACCACAGGGGATGGCCGATCAGCTCGCCGGGTGCGATTCCCCGGGAAGCGCAGTCGGCAGGGTTGTCTCGTCCGGGAACGTGCCGCCACAGAGCCTCGGGAAGGGTCCGCTGGATAAGCGACACCCGGTCGGCTACGAAAGTCTTCCATTGGAATGCGTGGCCCTTGATCCAGTCAAGGGTCACTTGGGCATCGGACCAGAGGATGATCGGTGCTGCGGACATACGTAAAGTGTCGCGAGCGTGTCGCGTTAATTTAGTGAGTAGTGCGGCCGCGAGTCGAGGGAGAGACACTTGCTGAATTGGAGCCACCTTGCTCTTGGCCATTAGCAAGTGGATTGCGGTGGAGCCGTTTCTCGCGACGCGGAGGTAAACGGCCGCGGCGTAGCCTCGCTCGGAGGCGTCGGCGAAGCCGTGGAACTCGACTTGCGAATCCGCTCCGCGTTCGAGCCAGCGATTCACGCGGAGGGGTTCGAGTCGCGGCAGCTCCCCCAGGAAGTTCTCCCACAGCCGGGCGTCAGCCGACGGAAGAGGAGAGTCCCAGTCCAGCCGCTTCAGCCAAGTGGACTGGATGAGGATCTTGGCTCTTATCACGACGGGGGTGAGTCATCCCAACGGATCGAACAATCGTGCGGTTTCCGAGAGGACGCACCTTTTCGTGAGAACGGTGATCGTGCGCGGACGGATCGCGACCGAGAATTGATCTTCCGTGGGGTGCCATCGGAGCCCGAGAGTGGAGTGACAATCGTTTTCCCACACGTGAAGTGCGCGTTGAAGCCGATGTTCGTGAGGGATGCCGACGAGAATTTCCTCGGAGTTCGCGGCCCACTTGCGCAACGGAAACCCGCCCGCCGTGCAGAGTTCGCGCAATTCGGTTTGCACGGCGATCGCGTCGTCTTTAGTGTCCTCTCCTGTTACGACATCGTCGACGTATCGGTCGTCCTCGAGAGCGATCGCGCCGCGCGGATAACGAGCCCTTTTGTCTTCGGCAAGTTGCAGGAGAGTTCGTATCGCGACCCACGGCGAACATGTGAGACCGTACGTGACCGTCGTCAAGCGGAGAACTCGCACTAGGAGATCCACGGCACTTCGCCACAGGATCCGTTGGTGGTCACGATCTTCCGGGTGGACCGTGATCTGTCGATACATCTGCTTGATGTCGGTGATCATCACGTAGCGGTGCCGACGCCAACGCAAGAGCACGTCAGCAAGCGCCGGCAGGAGATTCGCGCCTGCGAAGAGGTGGTCGTTCAAGGACTCACCGGAGCTGGTGCGCTGTGAGCCGTTGAACACCACTCGAAGCTTTGTGGTAGTGCTCGCCTCTTTGAGCACTCCGTGGTGAGGCAAGTAGCACATGCCGCGGGTTTGTTCGTTCTCGTCCGACGGGGC
Organism: Temnothorax rugatulus; assembly: GCA_035220575.1. Lineage (NCBI taxonomy): Eukaryota > Metazoa > Arthropoda > Insecta > Hymenoptera > Formicidae > Temnothorax > Temnothorax rugatulus. The sequence goes on along the minus strand of JASTWL010000830.1, from coordinate 72,203 downwards.
TACGGCCTCCATGTGCCCGAGGTCTTCGTACTCACGCATGAACGCATGGTACAGTTCTCCGAAGCGGGGATCCCGGACGAACTTGCGTTCCATGGCCGTGAGCAGTCGTTCCGCGGGCTTGCGGGTCTCGGCGAGGTTCTTCGGAGGCGAGGCGAACGGCAGTCGAACGACGTACCGGCCCGAGGGTGTGCGCTCGTGGGTGCGCACAAAGTGTTGCTCGCACTCCTCTTCCTCGGGAGTGAGCGTAATGGAAGCGGGAGGCTCGCTCTCTTGCTCCCAAAAGCGGCGTACCAGCTCGGCCAAGTCATGGTCGGCGGTACATTGGAGTGAGCTGTGGTGCCCGTGGAGCGAGGTTGCGCCACAGCCCCCTGATAGAATCCATCCCAGGATGGTCTTCTGCGCAATCGGCGTTTGTGGTTTGCCTCGGCGGAGACCATCCTCCAGGATGGTCGAGCACACCTCGGCGCCAAGAAGCAGCTCGACTGGATCGTGAGCGGCAAAACGAGGGTCGGCCAAAGGAAGTCCCTGAAGATGAGGCCACGTGGTGCGGCACTGGTTTGCGGAGCCCTGGTAGAGCGAGAGACGCGGAAGCACGAACGCGACAGCGGTGAGCGTAGCTCCGGTGGTTTGTGACGTAATGCTCAACGACACCTTGCCCCGCGTGGACCCGGATGAGCCGCCGATGCCGAAGATAGACACGCGGGTGCGCGATCGCGGGAGACGCAGCCGCTGCACCAGGGATTCCGTCACGATCGACACTTCGGAGCCCTGGTCTATGAGAGCCCGAACCTCGTGAGGGTCGCCGTGTCGGTCGGCAATGGTCACACGCGCGGTCGCGAGGAGAATCGCTTTACGGTCGTCGGCCTTTCCGACGGCGGAAAGCGTGCTGACTTCCGCGGCGGGTTTCGGCGCGGAAACGTACGCGTCGTGCAGCATCGAGTGGTGCCGCGAGTTGCACGTGAAGCAGTTCCGGGTCGACTGACACTTCGCCACCGGGTGATTGCCGAGACAATTGAAGCACAGCTTGTTGGTCTCGACCACAGTCTTTCGCTCACTGGCAGTCTTGGCTTTAAAGTCGGGACACCCCATTAGGGAGTGCTTCCCCTTGCAGAGCGGACATTGTGATGGCTCGGTGCGTTTCGCGACGTGCGCTCTCGCGGCCCGTGAAGGTTCACTCGCGGGTTTGATAGTGTTCTTCGGGTTCGCGGCGTTCAGCGTGAGAATGCGTTTAGTGACAAAGTTCATTAGCGTCTCGTGGGTCGGCGGTTCGAAGGAGTCTCCCGAGGAGGATTCCCACTCCAGACGCGTTCGCGAGTCGAACAGTTCCACGACGAGGTGATTGAAGAGATCCATGCCGTGCGAGTCGATGGGTCTTCCAATGCTCTCTTGAGCGTTGACAGCGGCCGTGACGGCGTTATGGACGCGGCTGAGCTCTTCGGCGGTAGCGGCTTTCATCTTCGCCACGGCGGTAAACGTGGCGAAGTTGGAGCGTATCAGCTCCTTCTTGTTTTCATAATGTTTGCAGAGTATCGCCCACGCGCGATCGTAATTTTCGCCGGTAATTGTTAACGACCGAATTAATTTTTCAGCTGACCCTTGGAGACACGAGCGAAGGTAATGCAGCCGTTCGACTTGCGAGATGGACGTGTTGAGGCCGATGACCGACCGAAAGAGATCGCGGAAGGACGGCCAGTCCTCGTAGGCGCCCGAAAACTGCGGCAGTTTTATCCGGGGCAGCGAGGTTTTCGACGCGCGTTCGCCCCCCTGCTCTGGCGACGTGGAAGACGAGGAAGCAGACGCGGTTTTGTAGCGATTCGCCTGCTCGGACAGGATACTACGCTGCAGCACGTAAGTATTCTCGACATTTTCGAGTAAGTCGGATTTTGCGTACTCACTCTCGGCGTAGCCGTCCTTGTAGCAGGCTCGAATCAGGTCATGCTGACTCTCAAATTTGGCCCACTGGTCGTCGAGGAGGCGAATGCGTGTCTCGATGGCTGAGAGATTGATGTTCGCCTTGCCCATCTTCTTCAGATTGTCGACGGCTCTGGAGATGCGTCCGAAGAGTTCTCGTTGGCTGTTCAGCATGGCGCTCTGGTCGATACTCATGGTGTCTTCTGTTTTAGGCACTCCCGATCGCGGTTGCCGGTGATGATCCGGCTCGAAGGACCAAAATGTTCGAGAGCGCGCCGTAGCGCGAGGAAGCGCGAGGTAGAAGACGACCACAAAGAAACAGCAAGTCCAAAGTTAAACAAAAATATGGCAACGTCTATTTACAGAATATATTTACAGTTATTTATACAAGTTCCTTTTAGGCAGAGTGCCGTGAACGCGCACAGAGTTTAGCACGGCGTGCTGGGAGCAGCAAGGCGGCTCGCGATGCGAAGTAGCGAAGTGTACGAAAGCGGTGTGCAAAGCGGTAGGCAAAGCGGTGTGCAAAAATGCGAAAAGCGGTTGAAACTAACTGATCTGCGAGCGAAATCGATCCCGCGGCGCCGCGGCGGCCCTTTTATTATCTTTGAGGCGAACCTCCCTCCCGGCTCGTTGCCACGAATTTCGAGAGGGTGATTGGCCATCGGAGCCCTACGTCAGCGTGCGGACGTCACTGTTTTCAATTGTCGTTACGTGTTTTCGCTTGCTTTGTTTATGGCATGGATCTTTCTTTTGTGAGCTGCTTGACTTTATTATTAGCCGAAAGTCAGCGAACGTTCTGGAATAATATGCTCGAACAATCCATGCCATAACTGGAAAGCGATAATCAACTTAACGCGAAACTCTCCTCGAACCTTCTCTTACACTGATTCGCACGATCTCAAACATCGAGAAAGACTATATTAATAGAAGAAAGACTATAACCCAAGTAACAGGATAACGTCTAAAGACGTTTTAATGACATTTATTTATTGACGTTAGGGATGTCATTAAGATATTATTATTACGTCATTTGATGTTACTCTGCTGCCTGGGAAGTACCAAAACGTGCGGATGACAAAAAGTATAAAAATTTTTCTGTTATAAAAAAAGAAAACAAAATAAAAAGACATTTTGGTCCAATTTCAAATTTTCCTCACAAGTTGAGCAATAGGCATTGCCTACTGGTGCAATTTTTTTGTGTTTTAACATCCGCGTTTTGGTTCTTATATATTCTTTCTGCTACTAATATATATATTTTTTAACAATACATTTCTTTATTTCTTTTGTAATCAATTGCTTTATGTTTACTAATATTCAACAATTTAAATCATTTACCTGTTTTAGATAGCGTCGTTGTTTCAATTCCAGAACAATTTTTTGAGCAGCAAGGATGTTCACCTTCCAGGTAAACACTCTGTCTTATTATTTCATCAAAATTATTAGTAATTTATGCTTCTGTGATTTTTGATTCATCTATCTGAATTACAGACAACTTCTTATATCGTGGTGGGCAGTCAGAATTACAACAAGATGTCTCTTCGAAACTTGGGACATCTTTGAACAGAATACTTGCTAGGTATCCTACATTTGTCGCGCAATTCACATATTTGCAGCCACCAACATTAGAAATAGAAAATATTTCCAAAAGTATCTGCGCGCGTAATTTATATGAAGAAAAACTAATTCCATTATTTATACAGTTAATAATTAGTTTGAAGAATAAATTTGTTTCTGCTAGTTTGTTCATATATATTTTTAAATTATTTGAATCATGTCCTGCAGCAAGTAATACTTGAAATATACTGTCGAATGGACAAGTGTTAGTGAAAGTATAATTGTCATCATTTATTTTCAAAGATTTTAAAGATAAATTATTACCGTTTTTTAAAATAGGTACTTTTACTGCTTTTTTACATGTCAAAGAGTCTATTAATTTATGTTGACTTTTACCGAGATATAAGGCATTAGTTTTATGTGATTTTGCTGTTTCTAAACCACGCCAATTCTCCACTTCACGACTTGCCAAAATGTCCTTTACATTTTCTACATTTTTGCATATCATACATATACGACGTTGGCCATAACCTTCTTCAGCATCGCCAAACGGTAAAGAACATTGTGGCAATGCATGAACATATTTGTGGCATAAACAACAAATATGTTGCGACCCGTTTTCCTTCGGTCTCGCCAGCCGAAGGGGCGTTGCCGCAAATTGCCTGTAAAAAGTAATTTCCCGACGAAATATCCTAATGGGCGCCAGGTGCGATTACGCGCACCACGTTTCGATAGCTCAATCCCTTACGCGATTGTCCAACGCTAACTCAGGGTGTCAGTTCTTTGTCGAGGGAGGTGAGGAAGGAGCGTAGCGCAATCAGCACACAGCAAATAATGAGATAAAGAATATAATATATTTCATAAACAGAACCCGGTAAGCGAAACGATGAAGAGTATAATATATTCCATAAACGAAACAGAACTCGGTAAACGAAACGATAACGAATATAATGTATTTCGTAACCGAAACGGAACCCGGTAATCACGCAACGATAATATGTTTCATAACGAAACCGAACGCGAACGAACGAGAGTTATGTGTCGCAAACGAAATAGGACACGGCAATCACGCAACAAACGAGAATTCGCAGGACCGAGGGTATTGTCCCGCAATACATAAGTCGAAGTACCCGGCAATCGGTCCGCGAAGACACATACACGAATATACGGCGGAATTCACAAGATCGTGACCGCGAACAGGCGACGCAATGCCTCAATCACCACAACGATACCGAATTATTCCGGCCGTATGGCCGCGAAACTCTCCGCTGGGCGAACGCGACGATATTTGCCCGCACGGAGACGACGCAATATATCCGCGAGGCCCTTCCAGGAGCGCGGCGCAATACCTCTGCCGAAACGCGCCCTCAACGCGCCCGATATTCCGCGACACTCGCCACGTACGCAACAGAATGTCCGATAGTTCGCGATAACACGATACATCCGCGACGATATACGCGATCAACACGTCCGCGACAACGTACACGGCTTTCCACGACACGCACGCAATACCGTATAACGCATACGGCACGCCTCGATTCACGAATACGCAACTTCCCACGCACACGATACGTTTCCGTTCACGAACACGCAATTGCACACGCACACGATTTGACTGCCGGTCGCGCGAGCTTCCGAGGAGGGCTTTATGAGACTTTTCCGGGCTCGATCTCGGCCGCTTCGCGATCACACACTCCGCTGGAATGCAGGAGTAATCTCACCGGCACTCGCAACAGCGGGAGCCGGTAGTCACGTGCAGGATACAACCTGATCGACACAACGGTACTCGAATCGACAATCACGCGCGACAATTATTCGGGCCGAGATCGAGCTCTAATTACCGTGGTAGCACCGGAGTGGAGATCTTACAAGGTCGCTCGCTGTTGCTCGGCTGCGTCGGGACACTTTTCCGGGGGTGGCTCCTCGGCTGCGGCTGGTTCGACAGTGACGAGTGACCGGCCCGGCGGGACCACGCTGGGCCCCCGCGCATGCGCCTCAAGCTCGCAATTTTCCGCCCTGCCGTAATGTGGCGCGTGCCGCTCCGCTCGCGGCACCGCTCAATCCGCTGCCTGCCCGCGGTAATTTCAATCGGCTGTTCGACTGCGGGCCCACTTCAGGATCAGCCGGGCTGGCCAGGCCACGGCTATGCTGCTCGGTGCCCTTGGTACCGTCGGGGGGGGCGTCTGGGTCGTGCATCCGCTCTGCAGTAGCGGTGCCGTACCCCTCTATATCTGCTGCGGCGGGCTTAGATGTGCTGGGCGAGACATTCCTTGCGCCTCCGCGGCGGTGGGCCCCAGCGGCCCGCCCGTCGGCCAACCACTTCGCCTAGCGCTCCCCAAGCGTCCGCCCTTCCCTCGTCGCGACATGAAAGTCGTTACAGATCTCCTTTGTTGATCCCACGCTCCGGCACCACCTGTCGCACTTACATCTAGCTTACAGAAAAGAACGATTATTAGCGCTATTAGCCCTCCCCTACTCGTGTCGAGGCGCCATCCCCGACCTTCCCCTCGGCCGAGCTACCGCCTGGGAGGTAGACGCGACATGTCACGTCACAATGTGCATTTGTTGGGTGGTCATTATTTTTGCATGCAGGACATGAATCACTTGTATCTGATGAATTAGTATTAATTGTAGGCTCGTTTAAGGATGTGCAAGTTAATGGTACATGTAATTCATCTTCCGCATTAACAGAACCCGTATCGACAATTTTCATAATACCATGTAAATAATTAACATGTTTTTGAATAAATGAATCAATGCGCAATAGTGAACAATTTTTTAACAATAAAGATTTAATTTTATTGAATTCACTTTCGACGGATGTACTAGAAGCCGGTATGCGACCGTAACCGAATTTATCTGTGTAAATATTGGTCCAAAGGGGTAATGATCTTATATCGATCATAAGACGATCAACTAATTGTGGAAAATAAAGTGGATTAATTTTATTACCTTCGTCCGAAGTAATTGATGATTTAACATCAATTAAAATTTGCTTACCCCATATGGTCCACGAGTTCTCAAATGGATTGTTATAGCTATCTATTTCAGTCACATTTTCCATTTCAAAGATACTACTATTATTGTTACTGTCGGTTTCACAATTTTCTGTTTGTAACTCATTATTAGTCATTAAATTTATTAATCTATTACGTGCTTGATCACACTGTGTAAGATTACCATTTTTTAAATTTTCATCAGTTTCTGATAATGCTACTACAAAAATGGATTGTATTATTTCTTTTACATTTGTAATATTTCTACATAGTATTAACTGGCCAATCGCACCAAGATAAAACATTTTTACTCTTTTGTTTAATGATTTAAAAAAATTCGAATATTTTTTTATAAAATGTGCCACATCTATTTTTACGTAACTTCGGTTTAGTGTTGAAATACCAGTGTTGAACCGAAGAATCGCGACTCTGCTGCTTGTCATTTATTTCGAGCGTATTTCTACCGTTGGTCAGCGGCAACACTGTTATTAACAAGCAACCATCAGTATATCCGACAGCTTACACGGAATCAGATCGACATTGTCAGTTCTTCAGTCTGTATCAAACTCGTCAGAGCAAACGTTAATTTTTCATTATGCCTCCAGTACGTGGCAGACCAGGGAAAGTTAAACCCGAGATAATGAAAGAAGCAATAATAAAATATAAAGATATCATAAAAGACAATACTAATATTGTTTCGAAAACGCATGATGTGTGGAGTGCTATAGCGAAAGACTTAAAAAATGAAGTGACTTCTAATAATTTATATCTATTTACAATGCGCAATCGGTATAATGTAAAAGATATTATTTTTGATAAAGTGTGCAATAAAGATGTTTCTGTAAATGATAGTACATTAAGTGACTTGAGCTGGAATGAAAGTTCTGTAAATGTTTCATCGGATGATAGCACCATGGAAAATTTTTATATCATTTCCTTATTAAGAGAAGAATTTAGAAATCTTTTAACGGAAAAAATATACAAACGTCAAATTAAAAACAAAGGAAAAACATATTATCGTTTGCGTAAAGTTTTACAACCTGGCAAGTGGCAAGAAGTAATAACAGACAAGTTTTGGGAAGCTACACGCATGAAATGTGGATTTCAATTTAAAAACCATTATAATTCTGCAGATGCTACTTCTGGTGTTATTAATGGCAAGTTGATTATTGGTATAATTCATTTGCCTTAAACATAGTAAATAGTACTCGATAAATTAAGTTTCCCTTAGCTGTGGCTTATATACCAGAGTTACCCTATGTTATATTTTATTTATACACAAAGTATATATTTTATACATTCTAATGTAATTACATAATGTAGGGGAGACCGGGGCTAGACCGCTAGTTTTTTTTCGGTGCCGATTTTTAACAACAAAATAAATAATTTAAGTTAAAATTGGTATACCACTGTAAAGAGTGAACCTTTAGCTACAAAATTTATACAGGAAATTTTTATCTACGTCGCTTTGTTTAACCGGTATAGAGCAAAAACGACAACGGTGCAAAAATTGAAATCTCAAAAATGCCGGGGTTGAACCGATACCCCCCCGGGGTAAATCCGTTACACTGCATTTTCAATACATATACGTATATCTAATCCTGAAAAATGATAGGATACATTTTAATAATTGTTTTTTAAGAGAAAAATAAAAATTTATTTCAAATTTTTATGCAAAACATTAAAAAATAATTGTTTTACCTATTCCATAAAACAATCAAGGCACGTGAATACAGATCCTGACAAGCGCACGCATGTGTTGTGTGCCCTACGCTCGCACGCAATGCACTGTTTCCCATATGCTCTGCTTGTCAACTTCTTTGAGCACACGCAGCACGTATTATCCAAGTCTTCGTCAGAATCCGACCGCTGCTGCTTCCTTGATTTCGATTTACGCCCACTGCTCATCGAAGGCTGCGGTTCTGTTTGTGTGGCATTTTTTTTGGGCCGGCCTCTTAATTGTTTTGCGGCTGCGGAAACGCTCATTTTATCTTTTCTCACCGCAAGAACTGCCTTCTTGAGTTGCTCCTTGTCGACGGGAGTCGTTTTACGACGATACGTGCGTACCATTTCCCTCCTATACAACTGACGCACGTGCAAGGGAAGACAGAATCACGCCGCTCGAGGGAAACCTAACCTGAAATCGCCGTGAGCTGAAGTCGTGCGCCCGGCGCGCCACAGTGACGAGACTAGCGGACCAGCCCCGGGTGCTCACTAGCGGATAAGCCCCAAACATAAGTTTCAGGTTTGATCGCCCACGAAATATTAGACATCAACGATAATGAAAAAACTACACTGGATTCGTGTTCAGCATGCATTACTCTTTATAATCACTTACTTTGAGATTCGGTGATACAATAATATTCAAGATATTACAAAATTTCCACGCGCAGAAAATTTCACTTTCACCTTCCGAAAACACGTTTGCCCTCGTAAAAATCATAACACGGCAGGTAACCTGCCGAAACTCCGTTGGTCACATGGGTACCATAAGCAGCATTTACAATGTTAATAGCGAGTTCGCACAATATACAGGTTCCGAGATATTTGATTTTGCGGATTTACCCCGTTAGCGGTCTAGCCCCGGTCTCCCCTATACACAATTATATATAATTTATATAATAATTCTTTTTTACTTACAAATATGTTTCTCTTTAGGCTCTTGTAATTGTGGCAGTACATTAAAGTGTATCATAGAGGATACTGATCCATCTGATAATTGTGTAAAATTAAATTGCACATATACACGAGGAAAAGGAAATTGCAAGAAACGTTATTTAAGAAATCCAACAAGATCCATTATTGGGAAGGAACTACAAACTAAATCAGTTCACGTGCAGAAAGAGCACACATGCTCATGGCCGAGGGGGATTCAGAGCCTCCACATTTGTATAGTTCTTCTGTTTTACATACAGCGAAATCGGAAGCAACAACTAAAGATTATATAGATAGAGATGCTCTTAAAGCATTACTTATTTTAAAATCATCATCATTGCAGAATATAATCCATAACATTGGATTAGATCCAGTTTTTGTTCATTATTGGAGCAACCACCAATTAAATATTTACAAAAAATATGCGATTGAAAACGATGCATGTATATCTATCGATGCAACCGGTAATATTATTAAACGCTTATGTAAGGCAGATGGCTCAGTATCGAAACATGTTTTTCTATATCATTGTGTCATCAACTGTAAAAGTGGACAATTTTCAATTTGTCAATTGGTAAGCGAAAGTCATAATGCAAACTCAATTCATTTTTGGATGGCAGAATGGTTACGCTCTGGTGCACCGGTGCCTAAAGAAGTGGTATGCGATTCATCAAGAGCACTATTAATTGCAATTATTCGCGCGTTTACAGGGTATCTTAATATCGAAGATTACGCGGATGCAAAAATTCTAGTTTACCTAAATGTTACGTAAGAATAGATGTGGCACATTTTATAAAAAAATATTCGAATTTTTTTAAATCATTAAACAAAAGAGTAAAAATGTTTTATCTTGGTGCGATTGGCCAGTTAATACTATGTAGAAATATTACAAATGTAAAAGAAATAATACAATCCATTTTTGTAGTAGCATTATCAGAAACTGATGAAAATTTAAAAAATGGTAATCTTACACAGTGTGATCAAGCACGTAATAGATTAATAAATTTAATGACTAATAATGAGTTACAAACAGAAAATTGTGAAACCGATAGTAACAATAATAGTAGTATCTTTGAAATGGAAAATGTGACTGAAATAGATAGCTATAACAATCCATTTGAGAACTCGTGGACCATATGGGGTAAGCAAATTTTAATTGATGTTAAATCATCAATTACTTCGGACGAAGGTAATAGAATTAATCCACTTTATTTTCCACAATTAGTTGATCGTCTTATGATCGATATAAGATCATTACCCCTTTGGACCAATATTTACACAGATAAATTCGGTTACGGTCGCATACCGGCTTCTAGTACATCCGTCGAAAGTGAATTCAATAAAATTAAATCTTTATTGTTAAAAAATTGTCCACTATTGCGCATTGATTCATTTATTCAAAAACATGTTAATTATTTACATGGTATTATGAAAATTGTCGATACGGGTTCTGTTAATGCGGAAGATGAATTACATGTACCATTAACTTGCACATCCTTAAACGAGCCTACAATTAATACTAATTCATCAGATACAAGTGATTCATGTCCTGCATGCAAAAATAATGACCACCCAACAAATGCACATATTTGTTGTTTATGCCACAAATATGTTCATGCATTGCCACAATGTTCTTTACCGTTTGGCGATGCTGAAGAAGGTTATGGCCAACGTCGTATATGTATGATATGCAAAAATGTAGAAAATGTAAAGGACATTTTGGCAAGTCGTGAAGTGGAGAATTGGCGTGGTTTAGAAACAGCAAAATCACATAAAACTAATGCCTTATATCTCGGTAAAAGTCAACATAAATTAATAGACTCTTTGACATGTAAAAAAGCAGTAAAAGTACCTATTTTAAAAAACGGTAATAATTTATCTTTAAAATCTTTGAAAATAAATGATGACAATTATACTTTCACTAACACTTGTCCATTCGACAGTATATTTCAAGTATTACTTGCTGCAGGACATGATTCAAATAATTTAAAAATATATATGAACAAACTAGCAGAAACAAATTTATTCTTCAAACTAATTATTAACTGTATAAATAATGGAATTAGTTTTTCTTCATATAAATTACGCGCGCAGATACTTTTGGAAATATTTTCTATTTCTAATGTTGGTGGCTGCAAATATGTGAATTGCGCGACAAATGTAGGATACCTAGCAAGTATTCTGTTCAAAGATGTCCCAAGTTTCGAAGAGACATCTTGTTGTAATTCTGACTGCCCACCACGATATAAGAAGTTGTCTGTAATTCAGATAGATGAATCAAAAATCACAGAAGCATAAATTACTAATAATTTTGATGAAATAATAAGACAGAGTGTTTACCTGGAAGGTGAACATCCTTGCTGCTCAAAAAATTGTTCTGGAATTGAAACAACGACGCTATCTAAAACAGGTAAATGATTTAAATTGTTGAATATTAGTAAACATAAAGCAATTGATTACAAAAGAAATAAAGAAATGTATTGTTAAAAAATATATATATTAGTAGCAGAAAGAATATATAAGAACCAAAACGCGGATGTTAAAACACAAAAAAATTGCACCAGTAGGCAATGCCTATTGCTCAACTTGTGAGGAAAATTTGAAATTGGACCAAAATGTCTTTTTATTTTGTTTTCTTTTTTTATAACAGAAAAATTTTTATACTTTTTGTCATCCGCACGTTTTGGTACTTCCCAGGCAGCAGAGTAACATCAAATGACGTAATAATAATATCTTAATGACATCCCTAACGTCAATAAATAAATGTCATTAAAACGTCTTTAGACGTTATCCTGTTACTTGGGTTATAGTCTTTCTTCTATTAATATAGTCTTTCTCGATGTTTGAGATCGTGCGAATCAGTGTAAGAGAAGGTTCGAGGAGAGTTTCGCGTTAAGTTGATTATCGCTTTCCAGTTATGGCATGGATTGTTCGAGCATATTATTCCAGAACGTTCGCTGACTTTCGGCTAATAATAAAGTCAAGCAGCTCACAAAAGAAAGATCCATGCCATAAACAAAGCAAGCGAAAACACGTAACGACAATTGAAAACAGTGACGTCCGCACGCTGACGTAGGGCTCCGATGGCCAATCACCCTCTCGAAATTCGTGGCAACGAGCCGGGAGGGAGGTTCGCCTCAAAGATAATAAAAGGGCCGCGCGGCGCCGCGGGATCGATTTCGCTCGCAGATCAGTTAGTTTCAACCGCTTTTCGCATTTTGCACACCGCTTTGCCTACCGCTTTGCACACCGCTTTCGTACACTTCGCTACTTCGCATCGCGAGCCGCCTTGCTGCTCCCAGCACGCCGTGCTAAACTCTGTGCGCGTTCACGGCACTCTGCCTAAAAGGAACTTGTATAAATAACTGTAAATATATTCTGTAAATAGACGTTGCCATATTTTTGTTTAACTTTGGACTTGCTGTTTCTTTGTGGTCGTCTTCTACCTCGCGCTTCCTCGCGCTACCGCGCGCTCTCGAACATTCTTCCATATATTATACTTACCTTTATTTTGAACTAATACTTATTTATTTTCCAGGAGATATTGTCGTTTTTGAAATCGTCTCATTAACTGATACTAACTTACAAATTAAATTGAACGAAATCAAGAAATCGTTCAAAAATCCATTAAATGGTGCAATATATAAGTTACTCTTTGGGAGTGATGATGGTGGTACGATTTGTAAGAGGTTTGGGACCGTTTCCTCGAGAAAAACGCTTTTCAAACCCCGAGGGGACGAAATAAAGTCTATACATACATACATACATATATAAGTTACTCGGCGTTGTTACATACAAAAGACCGATTCTAACAAGAGGCATACAAGCAATCGGACACTATACACCTATATGTTTAAGAGTAGGGCAAACATGGGTGGAATATAATGATCTGGAAAAGAAAGAAAGAAATATTAAAGAGAAATCTTTAATAACACCGGCTCTCTCTATTAATTTATAGTCTTTATGATTGATAGAGTTATATTTCTATAATTAATACCGTATATATAATAATAAAATGTAGTTCAAACTGTGATCATGTGAATCTATATTTAATTACCAAAAGTCACATGCATGCTAACGTTTGCATTTTTGTACATATCATTTAGCCGCATTTGTCAAAGAACCATACAAAATTTTCAAGTAATTATTACAAAAAAGTTAAACCTTATTAAAAACTTTAATTTTTATACAGTTAGTTGATAAAGTAGTGAATCAAGTAGCGATTGATTCTGCTCGTGGCACTCTACTTTACTCTTGCGACTAATAGGGTTCAGGGGTAGTTCTCGATCAAACGGCGGGGGTACAAAATCTGAAACTGTATATTTTCGTGGTACAAATTATCCTGAATCAAGTGTATAAGTAGCGATTGATTCTGCTCGCGGAAAAGAGCACTTTACTCTTGCGACTAATAGGGTTCGGGGGTAGTTCTCGACCCAACGGCGGGGGTACAAAATCTGAAACTGTATATTTTCGTGGTACAAATTATCCTGAATCGAGTGTATAAGTAGCGATTGATTCTGCTCGCGGAAAAGAGCACTTTACTCTTGCGACTAATAGGGTTCAGGGGTAGTTCTCGATCGAACGGCGGGAGTACAAAATCTGAAACTGTATATTTTCGTGGTACAAATTATTCCAAATTATGTGTATAAGTAGCGATTGTTTCTGCTGATAAGAAAGAGTACTTTACTCTTTAGCTTAACAGGGCTGAGTTCAATTAGGGGTTGTTCAAAGCAGAAGGGATAAATATAGGAAGTTTCTTTGGGTGGTACAAATTAGTACAAATTCAGCTCTTTGCATTTCTTTTTTTAAATTTTATTTCTCTTTTTTTTTCTTGTGGTCCTGCTAGCTTAATATGAAGGTAGCAGCGCCGCGTTTATTTTCGAAATGGCACGAGGTACAAAATTATTATTAGTGGTACAAAATAGTACAAAATGAGTACTAAATCATCCACTAGGTCGCATTCGATTTTGCTGATTTGGTCCTGCCAACTTATGAGAGCTTAATTAATTAATGACAATTAAACCTACGTAACCCAACGAAGGCAGGAAAAATGGAATAAACTAATAAACGATTAACCCTTAAGCTGCATACGGCGTCCGAGCCAAAGTGATATCTGCTCGTAACTGTAAAACTTGCAAGCCTGTCAGAAGATATTAAATAAACGATGCTTATCAAAATTATTATAAAATCGTCAACTGCAATGTAGACAGATGTTTCATGAATTTCTTTAGATTTTTTAAAATACTTTAAGGTAAGGAAAAATAGCGTTAAACGTGACAGACCCACGTATGCACTTAGAAGGTACCGAAAAAACCTATGCACTTTAAGGGTTAAACCTACTTGACCAAATCAGGACAGAAGAAAGGAGTTTAATACATAAATAAACTATAATGACAATTAAATTTGCGTAACCAAATCAGGAATTTTAATCAAATATTATCCTACCTTGCTTAAGTTAGGTAGATTTAATTGTTTATCAGTTTATATTTATTAAAGTATATATTTATTAAACTCCTCTGCTATGATTGGATTACATACACATATTGTGGTTACGCACACACGATTTTTTCCTCACAACAGACGCACGCGATGGGTAACGGACATAACGGATGACGCGCTGACGGGAGCAGCCATATTGCTTTTCTTGCAAAACTGGTCGCGCGCTGATTGGCTCAAAAATTGAACGAGTGCGCAGCGTCGGAAATGCTTCACCTGTCCACTTACACCATGTCCTTGTATAGACGAGTGGCCTGCATTTGGACACGGTACATTTGGACACCATTCATTTGGACACGGTCATTTGGACACGATCAATTGGACACCATTTATTTGGACACGATTCATTTGGACACCGTTCATTTGGACACCGTTCATTTGGACACCGTTCATTTGGACACGGTACATTTGGACACCTTTCATTTAGATACGGTGCATTTGGACACCGTTCATTTGGACACGGTGCATTTGGACACCGTTCATTTGGACACGGTGCATTTGGACACCGTTCATTTGGACACAGTGCATTTGGACACCGTTCATTTGGACACGGCGCATTTGAACACCGTTTATTTGGACACGGATCATCTGGACACCGTAAAAAATACGGCCTGTGCAGTTGGACACCAAAATGTGTGGCCTGTGCAGATGGACACGAAAATGCGCAACTTATGCAGTTGGACACCGAAATGTGCGACCTGTGCAGTTGGACACTAAAATGCGCGACCTGTGCAGATGGACACGAAAATGCGCGACCTGAACCAGAGTCAGCTGGGATACACGTACTAAAGGTAGTAGATGCTCCTCGGTTCGTCCCCGATAGAATTCCTCGAAGAAGACGCTCGGTTTTGTAACTGGTCGCTCGCCGACGACGCCGACCTCCTAGTGATGTCTCCTAGGTCCGGCTCGTTCATATTCCGGATTTTGTTCCAGAAGAAGATGTCTGGGTCGCTAACTCCCGGCACCGTTGACGGCGGTTGACGCCGACCTATAGTGTGACTCCCAGGTGATGCTGGTTGCAATTTAGGTACTTGTTCCAGGAGAAGACGTCTGGGTCGCTAACTCCCGGCACCGTCAACTGCGGTTGACGCCGACTTCTGGTACGTATATCCCAAGTGACTCTGGTTGCAATTTAATCACCTGTTCCAGGCGAAGACGTCGGTGCCGCTAACTCCTGGCACCGTTAACTGTGGTTGACACTGATCATTGGTACATGTGTACTAGGTGGCGCTGCATGGTCGGTGTAAGTGAACCTAGGAGTGTGGGCGGGGGGGGGCGAAGCCCCCCACCCCCCCGCACCTTCCAATGGACACGCCTTCGGCGTGCTCGGGTAGGAAATGTACCTCTCTTTAAGCGTGGGCGGGGGGGCTTCGCCCCCCCTGCACCCCCCATGCACGCGCATTTCGATGTCCAACTGCACAGGCCGCGCATTTTCGTGTCCATCTGCACAGGTCGCGCATTTTGGTGTCCAACTGCACAGGTCGTATTTTTTACGGTGTCTAGATGAACGTGTCCAAATGAACGGTGTCCAAATGCACCGCGTCCAAATGAACGGTGTCCAAATGCACCGTGTCCAAATGAACGGTGTCCAAATGCACCGTGTCCAAATGAACAGTGTCCAAATGAACCGTGTCCAAATAAACGGTGTCCAATTGATCGTGTTCAAATAACCGTGTCCAACTGAACGGTGTCCAAATGTACCGTGTCCAAGTGCACCTCTCCCGTATAGACAAGGATATAGACAAGGATGGCACCTACACATTGCACGCACACATACGCACGAATCGTTATATGTGTTACACTGTACTCTTATATTAGACTTCTAATCTCGATTTGGAGGGTTTATCAATGTTTTTTTTGTTGTGCAATTCAGGGAAACTCGTTTTCACGTTCGTATCAATGGTATATCTTTTACATGAAGCACATCTTGTGATGAGTTGTCAGCGATTGCTGTAACTCGAGATGCCATATTAGGATAAAAGTAGGTAAGAAAATCTGTAATTCCGTAATTTTTTCTCGTTTTCTATATAAAATCGGAGTTTCCCTGAATCATTGATGTATGTACTGCAATTATGGAGAAGCATTTTAATTCTGTCAAATTAATACGACGCTACATAAGTAGAAAGAAAATGGTAATTTTATCGATAAAACAGACGACTCCAGCATCACCTTAAACATTATAAGCTTTATCCATCCATCCCCTTATAAAAGCGGTATGAAACCTTGAAATTGGATGAATCGCGTTTGCAATTGTTGCCGTGTTATTGCAAATGTGATTGGTCGTCTCGATTCAGTTGATTGATCGAGTGTACAAATGTTTTTTGTATAGATGATAACAAAAAAAACATCACAAGGCGCGCGCAAAGCGCGCGCTATAATCTAGTCCATTCATTAAAAAAACCGTGTAAGAGATTTTATTGTTGACATTTTTCCGCGATGCTAATTGATTCTCTCATTGCGCTGACTTCGTGAGCATCTGTCATCGCATATTTTGACAGTTTTACGTGTATCGTCACGTCTTTTCCACTCCCAGAGCGATCCGGGACGTGTGACGGATCAAAAAGAAGAGGGAAGGAAGGATGTAAGGCCCCTCCGACTGCCCTCTCGTATCGCTCGACAATGATATGCGAAAATAATATGTTGGGCGCCAGACGCGTAATTCGCGTCCACTAAGTACGCTAAACTCACCGAGAATTCTGATCGTGACACAAGAAGAAATTCATCCGACGAGAGGTCGGCCAGCTCGACCTAATAGCTATGGGCGGGGTGATGAAGGGCCGCGCGATATTCGGCGGGGTGACGCAAAAATCAAGTACTCAGATCATTAATAAAGAAAAATCATAACGAGGTTTATTATATTGTAATTTGGTAGTATTATGAGATCGTGAGCCATTGGATTAACAAAAATCAAACGCGATGTATCCGCTCACTAGGAAACGCGACAAGAATTATATAAATTAAGTCTGGTATGAACAACGAGAGTGAGCGCGAAATAATACTGCCGATCATGAATAGCGACTCTCGGCACAAATGAATAATATGGAGTCTCCCACGTAACCGAGATCGCTCGCTGTTTCGTGCTCTGCCGAGGTGCCCTCGGGACACGAATGAATGCCGGGACCACTCTGTCCAGGGCGCGGGGTAAGAGCCGAAGAGTTAGCGAGGAGAGTGTTTAGATAACGCACGCCCTTGATGTGTGATTGAGCACAATTTATTGACAGTCTTATACACAGTTCTAGCACTCTCGCGCACCCGAGTGGGCTAAGCCTTCGCGGAAATGTCGGGCGGAAATCTTGCGTCGCTCGGTCTCTCTGCGTGGCTCGCGGAACGGAAATCTTGAAGAGCGATGAATGCCCTCGCGATCGGAGATCTTGCACGCGATCGACGGATATCTTGCTCGCGCGGCAGATGAGCGACCGCGAACACGAAAACGTGCGAGAGGCTCAGGCTCACTCTGGTTACTCGGAAACGCGATAGCGGACACGAATTATACACTAAATCACAGCAATACGAGGCGCGGCAGAGCCGCGTTCACAATGTACGGCGCGGCACGACAAGATGGCCGCGAGCGGGGTCGATATCGGGATCGAACTCCCGTCGTTGATTGTATGAAAAGTGAGAGACAACTTTCACGCTCGGTGATCACGACGCTCGAGATAGAGGCACTCGCGAAAACCGGAGTAGCGTCGTGGGACGGTTCGCCGTCGACACGAGTCTTCCGCTAAGGATCACGCGCCCGCACGCGGGGATCACGTGATCCGTCTGTATGCGTCGGCCCGTTGTATTACGGGCGACGAAAACTCGGAAACGAGATGTTTCGCGCGACGACCAATCGAGCGGGTGCAGATCGCGACGAAACTTGTGCGCCCGTGGCAACCCTTTGCCGGGATGCACTGAGCGCACCCAACTTTACGGAACTCGCGCGCGGATTATCGACGCGCGCGACAAACCCGTAGCTCTCTCCGTTCACGTGAACGGAAAAGCGATATGAAAATGTCTCACGCGGCGACCTAGCGGGTGCGGCTCGCGATGAGACTATACAGTCTTTGAACAATTACTTTCGGCACTCCCGATAATATAATTGCCACGAACGACCGGCTCGACTTTCTCCTTAGCGAGGCAGAAACGAAGAGAGCGCGGATCGATATCGATCGTCCTTCGTCCCGATAGGAGATCCTTGGCGGGGGTCGTTGCCTCACGAAGGACGAATCACATCGATCCACGAAGTGAGGTGACGAATCACATCGATCCGCGATGTAACGCGTTGCGCAGGATACGCGGATTAGGAAACGCGTGCGCACTTTACATTTGCATGTCGGAACAGACGCGACAACCGGGAGATCTTGGGCGAATTCGGATCAGGCCCGAGGGTCGCGTGTGCTCGCGCCAGGGGCGTTCGCTGTCGCGACAGCGCCCCATCGTATATAACTTTACCTTAATCCTAAACACAATAATACGCGCAACCGAAAGTTGGCTCGATAAAGGAAGAACAGAAACAAACGCGAAATCAGGATCGATGAATTAACGGTATGAAATATTATGACATAAAACGCTAAATATCAGGCGCTGCGTCACGCTCGGCGCGCAAAACGCAAAATGTTAGGTCGCCAAAGGGTTCTATCGCCAATGCGCGACGTAACGCTAAGAGACATACGACCAAGACATCGAACGACGCTACCTGGGAAGTAGCTCGTACCGAGAGTGGCACGCTATCGCCAGAACGAATTTTCACGCGAGATAACCCCTCGGCACGACGCGCGAGTCCAGCACAAAATGATCGCGCTGTCGTAAATAATATGCCGGGAAGAAATAGGCGCGAGTAACGTTCCAATGCCAGGAATCCTTGAACACAATTACTATCCTAATGCAAATAAGAAACACGAATAATAATCTAACGCGAGTAATGAGGTAACGCAAATACTATCCTAACGCAAGTAATGAACGCGAGTAATAATCTAACGCGAGTACTGAGGTAACGCAAATACTATCCTAACGCAAGTAATGAACGCGAGTAATAATCTAACACGAGCAATGAGGTAACGCAAATGATTGTCTGACGCAAATGAACGCGAATAATACCCTAACGCGAGTAATGACGGAACGCAAATGATTTCAGACGCGAATAATGATCGAACATAACTACTATTCTAATGCAAGGAATATTCGACGCAACCCATTCTCCAACGCAATCGTAATTGGAATAGATAACACGAATATGGCGCATGAAACCTAAGTTCCGAAAGCACGAATTACGACGCACCATGAAGCACGCGGTCGCGAATACGAAGGTCACGAAAAATGGTGTATTTACGGTATCGGTTTTCGTCGCGACGGGCTCACCGCGATCTCCAAGGACTTGTATCTGTCGTTCGCGATCCCTTGGCCACGAGACCATTCCGGCGCCTCTCGCTTTCAATGTCACCATAAACGCCTAATCGGCGAGTAATTAAACGCGAGATCACAAGAATTTATTCCCGAGCGAGAGCGCAACTCGGAGGGCGGTATCGTGGCTTTACATAGTTTACGCGAGGCAACCTCACCAGTTGTTTGCTCCCTCCTGAAGGATGTTGCCGCCGTCCAAGGACCAGTAGACGTGCTCGAGAGACTGGATCTGGCCATCTCAGAATCTCGGAATCTTTACCTCGGATCTTAACTCGGAACTCACGGAGCTGCGACGCGTTAACGCGCGAGGACGATCCAGGAGTGTTCCCGAAATTTCGCTCGATCGCGGAATCGATGGCGCGCCCCTTGACGCTATAGCGCGGACCAATCAGGGGCGAGCTCGCAGGCTCGCGATATATCCTTGCGCAGGGTTGTCAATCATGACGCCCGCAGGGCGTAGAATGGGCCCTCAGCTCGCGCGGCGACTCTCCGGGATCCTTCCCGGCAGCAGACGGGACGCTATTTCCCGCGTGTTCCTCCCTCTCGGTCTGGGAATGGTGGCCATCCACCCCAGAATCCGGTTTACAGGGGAGTAGAGCAGGTGCGATTTCTCCTGCCCCGGCGCCAGGGGCCCTGCTTTCCGCGGTTCCGCCCGCCGCTGTGCCATGCGCCGCGCGCGTGTCCTCTCGCGCTTCCTTGCGCTCGACGGCCCGCAAGTCTCGCCACGATCCGTTCCTGCCATTGCCTCCTCGCTCCGCTCCTCGCGGCTCGTTACATCTCGTACTCCCTCGCTGTCCATCGAAGATCCTTGTCTCGTTCCGGCGAGCCGCCACGCATTGTACAAAAAAAATAAAACAAAAGGGATCAAAATACGGAAAACGCGACCATTTTATGCCCCTGGAGATCTCGCATCGACTCTCTGAACCATCCTCGGGCGCGAATCCGCGCCTTGTGACGGTGGCGGAGCGCTGCCACGAGGCGACAAAACCACAACGTCACAGTATCAAGAGGTTAATAATAAAATAGTAATAGTATAATGTTAAAGCTAAATAGCGCGCGCGAAGCGCGCGTCTGTGATGTCTGGTTAAATAAAAATTAAAAAAAACACAATGTATGGTTGGCTTATCAGAAAAATTCCTCTTTTACAGGATAGATTTCAAAGTATGTTAATTGTGTGAGAATAATACTTCTATAAGTCTTTCTTGCAATATATCTTGGGATTATATTGTGTACATATTGACTTATATTCATAAATTAAACAAATAAACTTAATAATGATACACTAATAAATTCGAGCAAATTTTGTATATGTTTCTTTTCTTTGCAGTAACATTATCATTATTAGAACCATGATAAAATAGTTTATAGATTGAATTTGACTATCATCTTGCATAACACATTTCTTTTAATATTCTTGTTTATTTACGTTTTTATAACATTAATGTTATCAACATGAAATTTATCAGAATGATAATGTATAATTGCAAATAGTATTTTAATTAATTTTAATTAACTTTAATCACTATTCAATGATACCTATGGCAATACGCCGGGCATGCCAAGGATGCTGCTGGAGATTATGTCCATCTTCGATTGTTGTTTCTCACATAGTTTGGTGCTTATATTGTCGATGCAACTAAACCCTTTTCAATTTCTGCACCTTTCATTACGCTATCTATTGTATTTTATATCCTCTTATTTTATTATGTCGTTGTATTTCATACATTTTAAGTGTCTTATACATCCTATTAAGACTACAGTAATTTTGAGAGATAGTTTATAAAATATTGTAGACGAAAGTGCCCTATTATGAGACAGGATTCTAATATGAGATATGTTAAGCTAAAAGGCCCTATATAGGCCCCATCTGTTGATCCCACCATGAAAAAACCTCGCCATCTCATATTAGGATCCTATCTCATAATAGGGCACTTTCTTCTACTTATATTTCTTTAAATTCAATTTCACGCACAAAATATATATCTTGCGAAATATTACTTACTCTAATAAATATACTTGGAATAATATTTTGATTTTACTTCTTTTTTATGCCATTATATTTATTTTTTTGTATTTTTTAAATAAATATTTTCATTATTTGTCTAATATCATTTATAAAATTATTTTGTTTAAAATATACTTGGCGTTTTTTTTTTGCTTCCTTATAGAGGAAGCTTTGTTTTCGTAAAAAAAAAATTTTTTTTGTTTTTCTGAATGTGTTCAGAATGTTCTAAAACGTCGAAAAATTGCAATTTTAAAAAATGTCTGTATGTATGTATGTGTGTGTGTGTATGTGTGTGTATGTGTGCGTGTGCGTGTATGTGGGTGTGTATGTGCCAAATTTACCGAAATTTCTATAACTTCCGCAAATATTGAGATATCGGGCTGTTTTTTTTTTAATCGATAGAGTATCATTCAAGGAAGGTTGGTATTGAACTTGGCGATGATCGGTAAAGGGGTTCTTTTTTAAAAAAATTTTTGAATTTTTTTAGAAATGTCCGTTGTTGTTCTAACTTCCACAAATATTGAGATATCGGGCTGTTTCTTTTTTAATCGATAGAGTATCATTCAAGGAAGGTTGGTATCGAATTTGGCGATGATCGGTAAAGGGGTTCTTTTTTAAAAGAATTTTTAATTTTTTTAGAAATGTCCGTGGTTGCTCTAACTTCCGCAAAATTGAAATATCGGGCTGTTTTTTTTTTTTTTATCGATAGAGTATCATTTAAGGAAGGTTGGTATCGAATTTGGCGATGATCGATAAAGGGGTTCTTTTTTAAAAAAATTTTCAATTTTTTTTTAAGTGTGCAAGTAAAAACTTGCACATTGCTTCCTCATAGTTTTTAAGTGTGCAAGTAGAAACCTGCACATTGCTTCCTTATAGTTTTTAAGTGTGCAAGTAGAAACTTGCACACTTAAAAACTATAAGGAAGCAATGTGCAGGTTTCTACTTGCACACTTCAAAACTATGAGGAAGCAATGTGCAAGTTTTTACTTGCACACTTAAAAACTATGAGGAAGCAATGTGCAAGTTTCTACTTGCACACTTAAAAACTATGAGGATGCAATGTGCAAGTTTCTACTTGTTTAACATTTTTAATGTCTTTTTTTAGGTGGATTTCACGAATTTTTGTTAAGTATTTTTATCACAGTAATACACAGTAATAATATGTACTTTGTAATTAATTATTTATTTTTCTATTTATCACTCCCTTTTTTGTAACGCGGGGGAAATCTTCAACTAGTGGGATCTCAGACCCGTAAAGAGCCTGGTTTGCCCAATAGCCCCCGAAGAGGAAGACCCTCTCGCCTTCGGGGAGAGGACGAAGGGAGTGTGGGATTCCACGCGCGCATACCGCCTTGGAGGACGGCACACGCGCGCAGCCTACCTACTAAAACCCCCGCGAGTGGCCCTCTCTGGCGTTATGGCGGGTGCCCCGGGAAAGAATTAATCATGACTTCCGGGGCACCCGCCGCCCTGCGCTGTTGGCCCTCCCTTCCCGCCCCCGAGGGTCGTAACTCCCGGGGGGTTTCCCATTTATGGGAAATGATCTTATTGCGGCGGGGAGTGGCCCCACCACCTCTCCCCGCCGCGCCTCGTCGGGTGTTGGTGGAGGCTGGACCGGGACCTGAGTACCCCCGCCCGAGTCTCGGCCTCCACCGTTCGTGGGGGAGCACGAGACGGAACCCCTACTGGGGGGAACTCGCTCACCCATGGACCGTGCTTTGGCACTATTAGTGCCCGCAGCCCTCCGGCTAAGCCGGTGGCTTCAGCGACTGGTCTTGCCCAGAGTCGGCTGGGCGAGCTATTTGCGGCCCTGGGGATAAGACTAGTCTTATTGCCCCGAGCCACCCCTCTCGGCTCCGAATTCTCTCCCAGGAGGGAGGGGAGTAGGGGGGGTGGGGTGTATAACCTCGGGGAGGAGAACGCGTTCTCCTTTCCCCGCCCTCCTATTACCGGTGTTATCCCACGTCCCCAAGTTGTTGGGGCGCGGGATCGGGGGGCGAGGAGGTAATCCTCGCGGGCGCACGAAAACTCCCCCGTCTACGTTGTCAGCCTGGTCCGGCGCGGGTCGTTCCCCGCGCCGGATCCTTTCAGCCTCCTCCTTGGCGGCCATGACGGTGCCACAAAACTTCGCCATGGCTCGCCATTTCTCTTCTCCCCGACCATCGCTGCCACTATGGCCGGGAGGGAGAGATCTCGCCCCACGCAGGCGCGGAGGACTCGACGCTCCCCCGCCCACGCTGGACAATGCGCCAGCGTGTGCTGCGCCGAGTCCATGTCGTCGCCGCAATGGTGGCACTATGTGGTGTCTTCCCTTCCTATTCGACACAGGTACTCACCAAAGCAGCCATGCCCGGTGAGCACCTGTGTCATATGGAACGTTAGTCCGCGTCCCCGCCTATTCACCCATGCCTCTAAGCACGGCCGGATAGCTTCAACGATCCTCCTGCCCGACAACCGTGGGTTGTCGAGATACTCTCGCTATTTGGCGAGGAGGGCCGTCGTGGCCTCTCGGCGTATCGCCGCGCGGACCCTGTCCGTGAATCACTCCCTTACTCAATACCGAACATAATATCATAGTTCATCATTAGTTAATAATGCAACATAGTTGCATTATTAAACAAATATAATACGATGTTTCTAATAAACATTTTTATATTTTCTTTTACTAACTTATTATTATGTTTTTGCTTATGGACCATGCGGCCTCAGGTGCCATCAACTTTCTTTGATCACTCTCTCGCTCGTAACAAGCTCAAATATTTTAGCATTTTATTTTCGAGTAAGCTAGCCATTCGGAATTTAAATAAAAATTCGAATCGTAAAGTTATTATCAAAATTTAAAAAAAATTTGTTTTCGTTTTTTTACTTTTCTTTAAAATTCTATAACTTTTTAACTATTAATTTTAGAAGATGAGTCTATAGAACCTTTTTTATCAGTCACATGGAGCCTATCCACAGAATTTTATCTCATTTCAATCGGACCATTTTTTATTTTCAACCTCCTTCAACCTTTAACTTTAAAAATTAACTTCCAAACGAAGAGAGCTAGAGATGAGTCGAACGGCATTGGGTCTGGCTTTATGAAGGCTACCATTCGTTCTCAGGTGTCAATCCTCCCCGACCGCTCCCTAGCTTGTAACAAACTCAAGCGTTGAATACTGCATACTGGAGTGAAATAACCACCCTAGACGTAAACTAAAATCCGATTTATAACAAGATAAGTATAAATTAAGCCTTATTTAAAATTCGAAATTTTTAAACTTTATTTTTTTAAGGAGTGAGGGGTGGGGGTTGGCGCCAACCCCTATGGAACTACCATTGCGAAGCACTACAATCCTTCCTCAGACACCAACCACCGTCCATCACTCCTTTCTCTTTTTTCCTTAGAAAACTGTTATCTCTTTTCATCCCTATACAGGCCACAGGGGGTTGCTGATCAACCCCGGACCTGTGTCAAAATCCGAATTATGATAAACTAAGTATGAATTAAGCCTTAATTAAAATTCGAAATTTTTAACCCTTTTTAAAAAAAAAGGTAAGGGGTAAGAAGCAAGAGATAAGGAGTAAGTGGTAAGGGCAAGGGGTTTGTATTAATCCCTGTGGAACCACCTTCGCGAGAACTACAATTCGTCCCCAGACATCAACCACTGCCCACTACTCCTTCCTCTTCTTACGTTAGAAAATTGTTTTTACCCCTTTGAACCTTTTATAGACCACATAGGGGTTGCTGTTCAACTCCGAAATTGTACCAAAATACGAGTCATGCCACCCGATGTACATTGCTATTCAATAATGCCTGGACCCCCGTTTGCCTGGAGTGACATTTCTAACGTGCTTATTCCCATCTATGTGAATCAATGAGTTTCAGGTTGCGCAGGTTATACATGAAAATAATGTCCCTAAATAAACAGACTTAACCTATGATAACTTCGCAAATCGTTTCTGGCCGTATTTGACAGTTGTGAAATAAAACGGATTGATAACACAACCACACACAAAAAAATTTGCGGAGCCAAAAAAGCGACCTATATAGCATTGTAGTATTGGTCGAGCATAGTCGAAATCCAAATTTTTGGAATTTTCGGCTTACCAGTTTTTTTTTTTTTTTTTTTTTTTTATCTTGAATTTCGGGTTTAGGGTGTGATGGCGAATTTGGTTGCCGGGCGTAACTCCGGCTTCGCCAATTGGCGTAAGAGGAGGCCGAGTCGACCCCGACAGGGATCCGGAGTGCGGAGAATGAGCGGACACTGCTTTTAGTTGATCATGCACAACAGTCGTTTATTCGGGTTGCACAAAATCGTTTCTTATACACAATTTATACTGAGGCGCGATGACGCAATGCTGAGGATGGTCACCACTCGCGTGCAGCGAGGGTGAAGCTGCTGACGCCCGGAGGCGTTAATGTCCGTCTCCGCACAGTGAGAGCGGAACGAGCGCGTGAATAGCGCGGTTGCGAGTGTCTGTGAGACACGATTCGCGAGTGCACGGATGGCACAACAATTTCCGTTCGGATGCACGACGGGGCGTAAATCCGCGTAGAACGAACTGCTGAGTTTCACGGAAACACGACGGCGAGGCTCGACCGCGTGAACCGGAGTTGAATTAACGAGACGGGTGCACGTCGGCTGTAGCACCGCTTAAACCGTCCTTCAATTGCTACTGATGGGATCGCGCTCTCGCGGGCCCATTCTCGGAGCATTCGGTGACGCGACAATTGAGAGGGCCAATAAGCGCGTTTCGCAGGATCACGGGATCCTGGCGTGAACGGATCGATACCGCGCCGCGAGAGACCGCGCGGTCAGGGGTGATGCGGGGGGGCGGCGCGAAGTCGCCTTGTTCAGGGGGCGGCTCAGGGATGGCGGCAGCGGTATCGATCGCGGTGATCGATCGCGGTGAAAATTCTGAACATACCGCCCGCCGCGAATACCGATTCGCAATAAGACTGGAGCCGCCCGCCGTGACGAATGTGGATCTCGCGCCGCCCGCCATGCGGAGCACTGCGAGTGCTGAAACAAACTTAAGAATTAACAACTTAAACTAGAATTTACAATGTACAGAATTATTTACAGTATATACATAGATACGGTGCGATTGAGCTTCGTAGCTATCACGGAATGTCACTCTGGATCACTACGATCGGTATTTACATCAACCGGGAGAAATGACAACTTAACGATCGCGCGTTTGTACGTGGATTTGGCCGTTCTGACCGTGACGACGCGTGTAAGTCCATCCTCGCCAGGGTGACACTCTATGATTCTGCCCAACTCCCACTTGTTCGGAGGAGCCAGTGAGTTTCGCAGAAGTACTAAGCGTCCGACTCGAGCAAGCTTTTGAACCTCACGCCACTTGTGGCGTTGCTGCAATGTATGCAGATAGTCATTTGACCACAGCTTCCAAAAGCTATCGCGCATTTGTTGAATTAGCTGCCATCGAGTGAGACGCGTTTCCTTTTCGTCGAGCAAGGAAGGCGTGGGAGCGCTTGTAAGAGCGGTACCGATAAGAAAATGACTCGGTGTCATTGCACAATAATCATCTACATTGTCGGACATCTGAGCGAGCGGTCGCGAGTTCAGACACGCTTCGATTTTACATAAGAGCGTAGTCAGCTCCTCGAATGTCAGCGTGTGTGCTCCGATGACGCGTTTCATGTGAAATTTCACGCTGCGGACGCACGCTTCCCATAGTCCGCCGAAATGCGGCGCGGACGGAGGAATGAAGTTCCAACGAACGCCTTGAGTCGCGGTTTGATTCTGAAAGTTCGGATCGCGTACGGCTCTCTTCCATGCGGCGGATATTTCGCGATGAGCGCCGTGAAAGGTTGTCGCGTTGTCCGAGTATATATCACTGGGAACGCCGCGACGCGCACAAAACCGATCGAATGCAGCGACGAACGCGGAAGTCGTACAGTCGCTAACCAACTCTAGGTGCGTGGCTTTCACTGCCATGCACACAAACACGGCAATATATGCCTTTCGCGATTTGTATCCTCGACCGGGTGTAGATCTGACCTGTATCGGTCCGGCATAATCTACCCCGCAATGTAGGAATGCGCGTGACGTCGACGTAATGCGACACGCGGGCAAGTCGTCCATCAACTCGCTCGCGATCTTGGCATTTTCCCGAGCGCATGTGACACATTGATGCAGAATAGTGCGGATTGTTTGACGCGCGCGTAATATCCAGTACGTTTCACGCAGCCGGTGCAGCGTGTATTGCGGCCCAGCGTGGAAGGCGCGTAAATGTGTATCGCGTATTAACGCGGCAACGGCCGGATGGGCAGCGAGCACAACCGGGTGCTTTTTGACGTGCGGAAACGTTGAATGGCGGAGTCGACCGCCAACGCGAATGATTTCGTCCGGACTGAGCGGTTCTGGCTCGATTTGCGACGGCGCATTTAACTTGACGCGACCACTTTCGCGTGCGCACCGAACAAATCGCATGATGTAAGCGGTGACTCGCACCAGCTTGCTCCACGACGAGAATCTCTCGCCGAGATCCCATCGATCGCGAGATTGCATGAGGTGCACGGGAGCGCGAACTCGCTCTTCCGGCGGTGTTTCCTGCGAATCTGATTGAGGCCCAGATGGCCATTGATCGGACGAAAGTTTGAGCCAGTCAGGCCCTGTCCACCACAAGGGTTGACTTATAAGATTTTCCGGGGGCACGCCTCGCGACACGAGATCGGCCGGATTTTGTTGTGAGGGCACGTGATGCCCGACGTTTGGCAAAAGGGTTTGTACCTCGTGGACCCGGTTTGCGACGAATGTTGGCCATCGGGAAGGAGGCTGCGAAAGCCAGGCTTCCGTGACCTTCGAATCGGTCCAACAGTGGTACGATTTGATCGCGATTGTGAGAGCAGATCGGATCGCGTCGATTGCGCGCGCGAGAAGGACCGCGGCGCTCAGCTCTAAT
Source organism: Temnothorax rugatulus (assembly GCA_035220575.1). Lineage (NCBI taxonomy): Eukaryota > Metazoa > Arthropoda > Insecta > Hymenoptera > Formicidae > Temnothorax > Temnothorax rugatulus. The sequence goes on along the minus strand of JASTWL010000830.1, from coordinate 43,289 downwards.
CGAGGAATACTCATGGGTTTGAGCGAAGCTACCTTTGATTTTGACATGAGCATCGTGACTTCGACTGTTCCGTCGGTGTGCGTAACTCGTAGATAAATGACCGCTCCGTTTGCGGAGGCAGACGCATCGGCAAACCCATGAATTTCAGCGCTGAGCGTATCGGATCCGTATCCCGTCCAACTCGGAATCGAGATTTGTTTCAATAGCGGCAATTGAAAGTAATAATCTCTCCATTTTCGGAGGAGATCGTCAGGGATGACGTCGTCCCATTCAGAGCGAAGCAGCCAGAGCTGCTGCATGAGAATTTTCGCGGTGATGACCACGGGAGCCATCCAGCCGAGAGGGTCGAAAATTCGAGCGATGGTCGAAAGAATTGATCGTTTCGTGTCGGGAACCGACTCTACAAGCTTGACGTCGAATTGAAAGACGTCTTTGTGTGGATCCCACTTGAGACCGAGCACTTTGAGATGCTCGTCAGATTCGAGCGTTATGGCGGAAGCCAGGCCATGATCCTGAGAATCGATGCCTTCGAGCAATACCGGATTGTTGCTCGCCCATTTGCGTAGATGAAATCCTGCTCTTTTCAAGAGAGAGATTAATTGATCGCGCGTTTGAAGCGCGAGCGGTATGTCATCCGCACCGAACACACAGTCGTCGACGTATGTGTGCAGCTGCAATACCGGAACAGCTAACGGGAATTTCGCGCCTTCGTCTTTGGCGACTTGTTCGACCACACGGAGGGCGGCATTCGGCGCGTTCGCGTTACCGTAGGTTACGGTTAGTAAAAGATAGGCTATCAATGGCGAGGTCGGAGTGGGTCGCCATAAGATTCGCTGATATTCTACGTCGCAGGGGAGGACAAGAATTTGGCGATACATCTTGGCGATGTCGACGGTGAAGACAAATCGATATTGCCGCCATCGCAAGATAATGAATGATAACTCAGGTTGCAACTTGCGGCCAACCATGAGATGATCGTTCAAGGACAGACCATTGGAGGTCGGATGAGAAGCGTTGAAGACAACGCGCAAACGAGTTGTCGAGCTATGCTCGCGTATGACTGCGTGATGCGGTATATAATATACCTGACCATCGAAAGGGTCGTCTCGCGGCGCCTTGACCATGTGTCCGAGACGCTCGTATTCCGCGAGAAATTCGTTGTATTCTTTTGCGAGATCCGGATTTGACTTTAACCGCGACTCGAGACGCGAATACAACGCGATTGCGGATGATTTTGACTCGCATATGTTGATAGGGGGCCCCGATTTGAACGGTAACCGCACTATATACTGCCCATTGGAGGCACGAGAATGCGTCGATACGAAATGCTCTTCGCATCGAATCTCTTCCGGTGAGAGATGTGTTTGCTGAGGAAGTTCTTCGACCTCCCAGAAACGTCGCAATTGGTCGGAGATTTCCAACAGCACCGTGCAGTGGTGCGTTTGAATGCGAGCCGGCCGTGACTGCGACGATACCGGCATCGGGCCGGACAGGAACCATCCGAATATAGAGTTTTGAGCGACGGGCTCATGAGGGGCGCGACTACGGACTTCCGGTAATAAGATCGCGCCATACAAGTCAGCACCGATGATGACGTGAATCGGCGCTGCGCTAGTCGGATCGTTGTCGGCTAGCGAGAGTTCGCGAATGTACGACTTCTTGGTTATATCCGGCACCCGGTGCGGAATGTAAGTCGTAAGCGACTTGAGAACAAGAGCGGAGACGGAGGGCCGCGGGCCCGTGCCGTCACGCGCTGACACGTAAACGGTAGCTGCGCTGCGTGCGGTGGCAGCGGTCTCGCCGATCCCAGTGATAGAGACGGAGACGCGCGTACGCGGGAGACGCAGTCGCTGAGCTAAACGTTCGGTGATCACAGTTGTAACGGAACCTTGATCCAATAACGCACGAACTGTAGTATGTCGACCGTTGCGACTGCTCACCTTAATCCAGGCAGTGGCTAGCAAAATATTCGATTTCGAAAAGCTCGTGTGAGCCAATAAATGTGACGTTACCTCGTCAGTTGTATCTGTTTTCGCGTCCGTGGATGAAGGTGAGTTCTCGGTTGTCGAGGTATTGTTATTCACATCGGTCGTGTGAAGAAGCGTATGGTGCTTCTGCTGACATTGACGGCATGTATTCTTGCTTGAGCACGCATCGCGATTATGCCGTGTGCTCAGGCAATTGTAACAACAATGAAACATTTTCGCGAGATCACGTCGTTGAGCGACGCTTTTATTTTGAAAGTCCGGACACGCGGACAAGAAATGCGTCTTTTGGCACATGGGACACTTGTTAGTACTGGCATTAGCTGCGTGAGCTTGAACTGAAGAATGTTGTTTATTGCCCTTGACTTGAGACGAAGCCGGGAGAATATTCTCGAGCGCACGTATTCGCGACCTTAAGAAATTATCAAGTTGCTCGTATGTGGGATAATCTAATGTATCTCCAAGTTGTAATTCCCATGCTTTACGAGTGCCTTTATCAAGCCGTTGTACTAGCAAATAAACCAACATGTCGTCCCATGTGTCAACCGCACGGCCGAGGTTTTTTAGAGACTGAATTGACACGCTTGCTTTATCGCGCAACGCGGTGAGAGCGACGGCGGAATCTGAGGTCGCGGGAGGAAGCGTATGCAGAGCATGTATGTGCTCGTGCACCAACCGTCGGCGATTATCGTATCGCGCGAGCAACAAATTCCACGCGATTTTGAAATTTGCATCCGTTAATGCCAGATTGCGTATGGCATCGCTGGCTTCGCCTTTCACGCACGAATGTAGATATTGCAACCGATTGACCTCTAACAAGTCACGATTGTTAATAATGAGCGCGGTGAATTGATCGCGAAACGCTTCCCACTCGCGGAATCTCTCCGGCGAATTTTGGTAAGTTAATGCGCGGAAGCTGAAACGCGGTACGCGGCGATGCGCTGATATTACATTGGCTTACGGGGGATGACCCAGGGTTGACTTGCGGCGGCGACTCCAACCTGCTCATCCACTCAGCCATGTGGTCGGATGTCGTCAGGAACGTTTCCTCGCACTTGTCGAAACGATCCTCGGTGAAGTATCGGCTCGTGGCGATGAACTCTTTGGTGGCGGCAGCCAGAATCTTGCCGTGAAGAAGCTCAAACCGAGCGTAGTTCTCCTTTAGTTGCTGCAATCGGTTGCGAACCACTCCTAATGTGTAATTCGCCTTGCCGATTTTCTTGAAGTTGTCGAGGGCTCGGTCAATCGCATGAATTGCGACTTTCTGTTGCGCCATGAGGTCCTCCATCTTGGTTGAGCGTCCGTCACTTAGGCGTATGGCACCGTGGCACTCCGATCCGGCTCGAAGGACCAGAATTTATGATGGCGAATTTGGTTGCCGGGCGTAACTCCGGCTTCGCCAATTGGCGTAAGAGGAGGCCGAGTCGACCCCGACAGGGATCCGGAGTGCGGAGAATGAGCGGACACTGCTTTTAGTTGATCATGCACAACAGTCGTTTATTCGGGTTGCACAAAATCGTTTCTTATACACAATTTATACTGAGGCGCGATGACGCAATGCTGAGGATGGTCACCACTCGCGTGCAGCGAGGGTGAAGCTGCTGACGCCCGGAGGCGTTAATGTCCGTCTCCGCACAGTGAGAGCGGAACGAGCGCGTGAATAGCGCGGTTGCGAGTGTCTGTGAGACACGATTCGCGAGTGCACGGATGGCACAACAATTTCCGTTCGGATGCACGACGGGGCGTAAATCCGCGTGGAACGAACTGCTGAGTTTCACGGAAACACGACGGCGAGGCTCGACCGCGTGAACCAAAGTTGAATTAACGAGACGGGTGCACGTCGGCTGTAGCACCGCTTGAACCGCCCTTCAATTGCTACTGATGGGATCGCGCTCTCGCGGGCCCGTTCTCGGAGCATTCGGTGACGCGACAATTGAGAGGGCCAATAAGCGCGTTTCGCAGGATCACGGGATCCTGGCGTGAACGGATCGATACCGCGCCGCGAGAGACCGCGCGGTCAGGGGTGATGCGGGGGGGCGGCGCGAAGTCGCCTCGTTCAGGGGGCGGCTCAGGGATGGCGGCAGCGGTATCGATCGCGGTGATCGATCGCGGTGAAAATCCTGAACAGGGTGAATTCTTCCAAGTTGGCTACTAAATCGTACATCGCTACATCTGAAATCGTTTTTTTGAGCTGTAAAGTGGATTTTGACGTCAATTTTTTTATTTATAAACACATTTTAGAAATATGCTTCTGGATATACAAACATCGTATTTGTTTATAAAAATATATTTTTATAAAAATATATTTGTTTATAAAAATAAATTTTTATTAAATATATTTGTTTATAAAAATATATTTTTATAAAAAATTGACGTCAGAATTGTTAAAATCCGTTTAGCCGTTTACGAGAAAAATGTTGATCGTGTTGTAACATTATACTTTTATTGTTAATAACTTGCAAAAAAAATTTTTTTTCGCGACCGAAAACTCGGGAAAACCTTTTTTAACATAAAAGCTACAACAAAATCTACTTTACAGCGCAAAAAAACGATTTCAGATGTTTAGTAGCAACTTGGAAGAATTCACCCTAAACCCGAAATTCAAGGTCAAATAAAAAAAAAACTGGTAAGCAGAAAATTCCAAAAATTTGGATTTCGACTATGCTCGACCAATACTACAATGCTATATAGGTCGCTTTTTTGGCTCCGCAAATTTTTTTTTGTGTGGCTGTGTAATGTCTTTTAAGTGTCTTTAATATGTATTTTGTAGAATATAACTTTACGTATTTTTTCTATATTTATTTTAATAAATGGATAATCTTTTGCTACTTTTTCATTTTGCTTTTAATTATTATTAACAATACTACTGTTCGGCGCCCGCATGTACATAGTAGTATTATAGTTGTTTTGCGTTCATGTATATAGGCATTTAGTCTAGTAGCTATTAGTCGATAAGTTGCGTCCCGGGTGAAGCGTCACCATTGGTAACACTGATTTCGCGATTTCTGGTGACTCGCGCGAAACGTTGGCGGATCGCGATGATTGGCAATGTTCGCGCGACTCACCCGACTAGTGCTGCCCGCCCGCGGGTGGCAGCCCCAAATATTGGGACCATTGATACTCGCTCGCGCCACACTTCGCAGGAGCGCGAGTCGGAATATACACCCGTTTCGACCACCATCGGAGACACATATTTTTGAATCCCTGCGAGCCGACTCACGTGCCCGTAAGATAGTGTGTGCCGATTGCCTGCTCGATTGCTACATCCTGGCCTGCCTGCTCACTTGCTATATCCTTGCCTGCCTGCTCGCTTGCTACCTTGCCTGCTGCATTGCTCCTCCCGCTATCAAGGAGGATGCGCCGGCCGCGAGGACAGACGAGATCGACCGATGGAGCACCCCAGGAAGGCGCCGGGCAACGAACGGTGAGTCGCACGCCTCTAGCTTGTTCGCTTTTCGTATTTCGCATTTTCGTGAGGAAACGGTCCCTCTGGTCCTTCGAGTTACTCTAGACCTTTCGCAAATCCGGGGAACGCCCATACCACCCCGAGCAACTACACATAATATTTACATTAATATTACTATTATTTTATAACTTGTAAACGTTTACAAATTCAACTATGTTAATAAGTGATAAAACTTTATTACATTTTTTGTGAAATAATTAATAATATTAAACTTCAGCAACTTATGTTTACAGAAATCGGCTCCGTTTTTGCAATCGCCGTTCTTATTATTGAAAAAGGTCTTCTTGAATGTAATTGTCGTGATATAGATTTTCTTTGAATGTGGTTTTTCTCGATCTTTTATTTTCTACGATCCACTGAAATAGTTTCACTTGCTTCTTTGTATCGCTAAATCTACAAGTGCACTATTTTTATATTACGTCTAATCGTAGCTACGATTTCGTTTTCAGACATTTCTCCTTGCCATGAGCGTATGATTTATTCATGCATTGATTGAATTAGAATCGCAAAAATGTTATTTCCTTACTAGCTTTTCGGCCCGCGCTTCGCGCGGGCCTCAAAGCTAGCGCGTGGGCCAAAAAGCTAGGAAACTATATATAGATCTATATATAAACATAGATCTATCTGTATATATATAGATACTCTCTCTCTCTCTCTCTCTCTCTCTCTCTCTCTCTCTCTCTCTCTCTCTCTCTCTCTCTCCTCTCCCTCCCTCTTCCTCCCTCTTCCTCCCTCTCCCTCTCTCTCTCTGTCTCCCTCTCTGTCTCCCCCCCCTCTCTCTCTCTCTCTCTCTCTCTCTCCTGTCTCTCTCTCTCTCTCTCTCTCTCTCTCTCTCTCTCTCTCTCTCTCTCTCTCTCTCTCTCTCTCTCTCTCTCTCTCTCTCTCTCTCTCTCTCTCTCTCTCTGTCTCTCTCTCCCCCTCCCTCTCTCTCTCTCTCTCCCTCTCTGTCTCTCTCTCCCTCTCCCTTTCCCTCTCCCTTGAGAGGAATACACTCTCCAAATTTCATGTTTCTAGGTTCAGGGGTTTGGGCTGGGCGTTGATGAGTCAGTCAGTCAGGACATTTTCTTTATATGTATAGATAGATACCCTTTTCACCCCGTTAGGAGTCGAATTTCTAAAAATCCCTTCTTAGTGGGTGCTTACGTCATGAGAGGAATACACCCTCCAAATTTCAAGTCTCTAGGTTCAGGGGTTTGGGCTGGGCGTTGATGAGTGAGTGAGTCAGTCAGTCAAGACATTTGTATTTATATATATAGATATATATTGATATAATTCAAAAAATATAAAAATATCTATGTATATATATATATATATAATTTTTAATTTAAATCTGCATACAAGAGAATTTTTTCAATTATGTCGAGTTGAAGTTCATATTTCATTATCTTAACTTTAACATTTTCTCTTTTGGTTGCTTTAAGCACTGATTTAAATACAAATTACAAACGTTATAAATATTTTACTTAGGAAGCGCGACAATAGATTTCCTCGTCATCCATGAGGTACTATTGTTGACGCGTTTTTTTTTTTTTTTTAGGAAAAATTTCGGTACCGGTTTTCAAAAAATCGAAAATTTCGGTATCAGCTTCCAAAAGAATCGGTAACAAAAAATTATACACTTTACAGCACTCCCCGGAAAATTCTACCCTTGTTTCATATATAATTCTTTGAGATTCGGTCGTTTATTTCCCGAAAAATTAAAAAAATTAAGAAAATCGATTTCCAGAAAATCGGTAACGAAAAACTATACTCTATAACACTCCCCGGGAAATTCTACCCCTGTTTCATATACAATTCTTTGAAATTTAGTCGATTATTTCCCGAATTCGGTCAATTATTTCCCGAAAAATTAAAAAAATTTGAAAAATCGGTTTCCAGAAAATCGGTAACGAAAAGCTATATACTTTATAGCACTCCCCGGGAAATTCTACCCCTATTTCATATATAATTCTTTGAGATTCGGTCGATTATTTCCCGAATTCGGTCGATTATTTCCCAAAAAATTAAAAAAATTAAAAAAATCGGTTTCCAGAAAATCGGTAGCAAAAAACTATACATTTTATGGCACTCCCCGGGAAATTCTACCCCTATTTCATGTACCCTTGATAAAAATTCGGTCCACTAACGAATGAGTAGTTCGCGGACAGACGGACGGACAGACAAACAGTCGGGTTTTATATAATAGTATGATAAATGGTCTCTATCTTCCATGTCTATAATGATAAGAAAAAAGACAAACACATTCTTACCAACAATGCGCAACTGGGTTAGTTTAATCAATCGTATTTTGTTTTTATCCGTTATTCATTATTATTACCGTCGCCGTGTTAATATAGCTATATCAAATTGTTTATTGGCACTGTTTATTGGACGATTATGGACATGGAAGATAGAGATTATTTACAAGAAGAGCGTAACATTTTTGCGAATTTAAATCCATCGACACGTGGAAGGATTATAGGATTATGGCAAGCAGGAATGTCTAAAAACAGAATTGCGGCTACGATCGGATGTAATATAAAAACAGTGTGTTTGTGGATTCGTCGATACGAAGGAGGAAATACTGTTTTGGCGGATCATCGAAAAAACAATAAAAGACCAAGAATAACAACTGTCGAAGAGGACTTACATCTCTGTAATTACATTGAAGAGGACCCTTTTTCAACAATAAATGCAGCGATCACAGAGACGGAGCTACCTATTTCAGTAAGCACCGGTCGCCGACGATTAAAAGAAACTGGAATTGTAGCTTGCCGTCCAAAAAAGAAGCCAAGTTTTAGCAACGCTCATTGTCAAGGGTGATTCAATTTTGCAAGAGAACATTTGAATTGGACTCCTAATGATTGGGCAAAAATTATATGGTCTGACGAAAAGGTATCTATACTTTCTTGGAATTTAAAAAAATATTAAAAATTCTTGTTATAACTTGAATAATATTTATTGAAGAATAAAAAAAAACTTGCACATTGCTTCCTCATAGTTTTTAAGTGTGCAAGTAGAAACTTGCACATTGCTTCCTCATAGTTTTTAAGTATGCAAGTAGAAACCTGCACATTGCTTCCTTATGGTTTTTAAGTGTGCAAGTAGAAACCTTCGCTCACAAAGCTCCTCTATGAGGAAGCTTGTATTTTATTCGATGTATAATTATTAGTATTTATTTGTTTTGGCTTCCTCATAGAGGAAGCTTTGTGAGCGAAGGTTTCTACTTGCACACTTAAAAACCATAAGGAAGCGATGTGTAGGCTTCTACTTGCACACTTAAAAACTCTAAGGAAGCAATGTGCAGGTTTCTACTTGCATACTTAAAAACTATGAGGAAGCAATATGCAAGTTTCTACTTGCACACTTAAAAACTATGAGGAAGCAATGTGCAAGTTTCTACTTGCACACTTTTTTTATTGTGATAAGCTTTATTGTGACTAATATCTGTTATACTATTACAAAACAATGTGCAAGTTTCTACTTGCACACTTAAAAGCTATGAGGAATCAATGTGCGATTTTCTACTTGCACACTTTTTTATTATCCTAAAACATCATTTTTTTAAGTCTCAATTATTGAGACTTGAGATGTTCTAACTGTGTAAAAATTTTTTTAAAAAGAACCTTTTTACCGATCATCGCCAAATTCAATGCCAACCTTCCTTAAATGATACTCTATCAATTAAAAAAAAAATTCAGCCCGATATCTCAATATTGCGAAAGTTAGAGCAACCACAGACATTTCTAAAAAAATTGAAAAATTTTTTTAAAAAGAACCCCTTTATCGATCATCGCTAAATTCAATACCAACCTTCCTTGAATGATACTCTATCGATTAAAAAAAAAAACAGCCTGATATCTCAATATTTGCGAAAGTTAAAGCAACAACGGACATTTCTAAAAAAATTCAAAAAAATTTTTTTAAAAAGAACCCTTTTACCGATCATCGCCAAATTCAATACCAACCTTCCTTGAATGATACTCTATCGATTAAAAAAAAAAACAGCCCGATATCTCAATATTTACGAAAGTTATAGAAATTTTGGTAAATTTGGCACATACACACACATACACACACACACACATACACACACACACACATACATACAGACAGACATTTTTTAAAATTGCAATTTTTCGACGTTTTAGAACATTCTGAACACATTCAGAAAAACAAAAACAAAAAAAATTTTTTTACGAAAACAAAGCTCCCTCTATGAGGAAGCAAAATTATCTTATATATTTGTTATATTGTTTAAAACTAGTTATATTATTGTATTATAATATTCTTACATCTAGTGTGTTTATATATAATATGCTATATAATATGAAATATATAATATACTATATAATACTAGGTTTTTACATCTTCCGCCGATGGACGGCGACACGTTTATCGTCCTCGAGGCCGTGACGTGGCATTGCAGCCTCAATATGTTGTTCAAAAAAATTGGAGTGGCCGGATAACGTGCGGATATTGGGGTTGCATGTCGACTGCTGGTGTTATGGCGTTTGAGGAGATCCCTCCGCGGATGAACGCTGCACATTACATTCATATTTTAGAAAATGTAATGTTGCCGAGTGCGAGGCAACGATTTCCCGCGGAGGAATACGACGCAGGATAACAGCGCCGTCCATATAGTGAATATTGTTCGTGAATGGTTCGAGGAACATCCGAAAGTAATTCTTCTCAGGTGGTCGAGTAAATCACCAGATTTAAATCCCATCGAGAACATCTGGAGTAAGTTCTTATTTTTTCTACTCTTATCCTTCCCTGTAATGGATGTTATCTGTAATTATATACAAGTATTTATAAATATAGACAACAGTTTTTTAAGTATAGCTTGATGTAGAAAAAGAATTTGAGAATTTTGTATTTCATTGAATAAGAGTTTTAATAACGATATTGATTATGATCAGAATAAACTGAAAACATGTAAATTATAAAAAAATTTGAACAAAAATGAATAAACAACAAATATTAATATTCTAATATAAATAATAATAATATAGTAATATAGTATTAATGTTGGAATGTAAAGGTTGGCAGCACTGCTCGGTGCAACCTATCTCTCTCTATTTAGTTCGTCGCCACGAGCGCGCTCTAGTGTTTTATGTAGTCAGTAGTCAGTACGCTTGTGATCTCAGAGAAGGAACGACGTGTTGAGAGATATACTTTATATAGAAAGAAGATTTTGTTCTCTTATTTTCCTCACCCAACCAATATTTCCAATAGGTTATGGGCCCAGCACGCTTCCACTGCGCTAACTAATTGCTCTTTTCTTTGCGAGCGATATAAGTAGGCAAAAAGGAAAGAAGAGCGAGGCTTAAAAAAATTCGAGAAGGCCACGAGGCCGCTGAAACCGAGGAAAACTACCTCAGAAATAGAAATTGTCTCAACGAATGGGTAAAGTATAACATAAAAGCTATTGCTTGATATAATCAAAGAACGCGTAACTATTTAATGAAAATATACGGAAAATGCAACTGCGTAAAAGGTTAATAGTACGAAAGTAAAAAATGTGGTAGGCACATTGGTATGCAGAAACGGATGAAAGACAATGAATCAAGCATATATTTTGAACAGAATAAGTATATGTAACTTTGACGAGTGATATCGTAAGACGAAAATATGTGTGTTTTGTTTTATTATCGATGCTCTAGTGGTCTCATGGAATTCGAGAGAGTTCTGTGTCGTCGGGTGGGTTCTAGTGTGTATACAGCGCGGCACGTGTTTCTGCATGCCGGTTTTTTTTTTATGCGTCTCTGAGTGGGACAGCGTTGCGTTGGAAACTTGATTGTTCCGGTGCGAATAGTCAACTCGAAAAGTTTAATAAGACCACGTAACAATAAAACGTAATGATCAAAATAAAATCGACATTATTGAATTATCTTAATGAACTTAAAGATATTTACCATTAAACGAACGGAATTATTAAGAAATAAGAAGGAAACGAACGAGCATTCAATTGAATAGTAAATCAAACGGATTATTTTATTTACGGCAGTACTAAATAACAAAACGATTAGACGAAAAACGATCTGGTACAATAGTTTACAAGAACGTAATCAATATAAATCCATAAATGTTAATTATTTAATTATTTTAATTTTTGTTTTTGATAACCGTCGTAAAAGAACCAGTCACTTGTTAAATAGAGAGAGAGAAAACGAAAGCTTGCGAGGGATCCAGAAAACAACGAGTAATAATGAATAGCATTGATTTTAAGATTTGAATCCATTTTAGACACAGAAACCTGCTTCTCGGGTGATTGGATTCTCTGTCTCAGTTGTGTTCACTGGGGAGAGGATTCTTATCACTAGAATCATTACAGAAGTGTGTGATAGTAGCACGCATGAAAGTGTGATTTGTTTCGAATTTTCGGTGCTTGCTGTGCGGCATCGAGATTCAGAAGCATAGTCTCCGATCTGTCAGAACAAGAACTATAAAGAGGCATTACGACGTGTTGCGACTGCGACATTTGAACGAAAGGTAAATAATCGTGTTTTTACAGAGGAAAACGATACTTTCGTAATGGCGGAAGATAATATGGCAGATAGCGAGCAAAACCGAGAGGACGGCGACGGTTCACAAAAACCAAAAGGTCAAGTGACTGCTGCGGCTATTATGGAAAACTTCGAAGCTCAAGCCTCTGATGAGACTCACGAACACAGTCAGAACTCAGGTAAAATTAGCGAGATTGTTCGGAACATGCCTTGTTTAATCTCGATGGATAACGAATCGCAGAGTATTAATAATATCTAATCTTTACAAAAGAACAACGAACAGAAAATCAACGAGACAGTAACGAACAGTTTGATTCGAATAGTAATATAACAATAACTAAACGAATAGTGTAAAAGTAACGATAAATCAAAACTTGAACAAATCTGCTAATTCTTCCTTGTGTCTAATCTCGCAGGAAAAGAGGATTCCAGTAAACTAACACAAAAATATATAGCCCTACAAGACATGCTGAATCGAACAATCCAAATGCAACACAAAACTAAAGCTGAGTTGGGAAAATTATTGAAAGCTAAACAGGCGGAAACGACTAGTGAGAAAGCAGTTAAAAGAATCGATCAATCAAAGCCGCGAATAACGTCAATTGCTAATATGCCTGCGGTAAACTCTTCAACACCCGAATTTCGAAATTCAGTAGCTTCAGAAGATATGATTAGAAAGATTTTCCGTGAAGAACTAAACAAACTAAACTTAGACACAAACATTCCGAAAAATTTTGCTCAGGAAAAGGAACAAACCACGCAGTCTAACAATTCGAATATGGCTGATCAAATAAAAGAAGCTATTCGAATCGAAGTTGTCAATAAAAACAATAGCACGAAAAGAGATTACAAGCTAGGTCCCCAAGTAAAGTTTGAACACTTTTATGAATTTTTCAAGTCAGAATTGCGTACCAACGATTTACTTTATGTTATAGACGAGAAAATAGCTCCCCCAAAAGGAACAAACGATCAAATTAAAGAAAAACATTTACACAGTGTTAGAGATATTCTAATTAATCGAATTGATCAGACATATCACTCTAAAATTCTAAGTATTCAAGATCCTAAACAAATTCTTAACGTGTTGAAAGAGTTTAAACGATGCGAGACAAATTTAACCAGTGTTAGCATAAGACGGCAATTGTATTCCATGGAATACAAAGAAAACGAGTCTGCGATAAAATTCTGGGACCGCTTCGAAGAGTTGATACGAAGTTATGAAAATATTCCGGATTCAACTCCGCTCTCTGACGAGGAAAAACGAGACGCCTTTTATAATGCAATATTGCCTGTTTTCCCAGAAGTCCAAACACTCGACTTTATGTTAAAAAATCAAACGGGTAAAGGACTAACCTACAACGGACTTAAATCATTTATAGTTGAAGCCGAAGCCAATCGAGCAAATGCAACTACCTCAAAGAAGACTGTATCTGCTTTCTCGGCAGCACGTTCGAAACGATGGGTGAACAAACGATGCTACGAATGCGATGACTATGGTCATCTTCAAAAAGACTGCCCGAGAAAAGGGCGAGGTCTTAAAAAATGTTATGAATGCAACAAATTTGGCACTCACAAGGCGGCAGATTGCTGGCAAAGGCTTAACAAGTCAGGTCAAGGACGCGGAGGAAAACGACGTGATGAAAATGGAAGATATGATCAAAGATTACATTCCAATAATAAACAATCTTTCAAGCCTCAGAGCCAAAGAAACCAATTCAGAAATTACACCAAACAGCGAGGAACATTTAATAGACAGAGGGCGTACGAACGGGAACAAGAGTTTAAACAAATGGAATAAAACCAATTCCAACGGCGGTAACCAGCGTCATCAATCCCAAACTGGAGCGAACACGGTCCCAAAGGCGAATCTTGCATCCCAGGCAAATGACCAAGAAAACATGGAGAAAGGTAAGCATAATGTTTTATTTTCGCTTACGACCGAAAAGAGACGAAGAGGTTCTTGTAGAAGAACCTAACGACTGTACAGAAAATATTCAGTCTACCACTTTCGTGGCGGATTCGGGAGCCACTGAACATTTGACTTTCTCAAAAGACTTTCTTAAAAACTTTAGCGATGTAGGGATTAGTATAATTAAATGTGCAAATAAAGACGAAAAGGCAAATTTACTTACAGAAGGTCAGGGACACTTGTATTTACTTACTAACTCGAAAAATAAAAAAGAACCTTTGTATTGAATAATGTCATCTACTCTAAATCACTATCAGAAAATTTGTTATCTTTACGACGCTTTGCGGAGGCCGGGTGGAACATACACTTGGACAATAAACGAATTGATATCTATGACCCAGAGACAAATGAAACATTTATTTCGGGCATATACGATAGTCCTTATTGGATAATTGAATTCGAAATCAGCAAAAAACAGGATTTGAACGATGGGCAACGATTTCACGAGCTTTCACCCACAGTAAACTTAGCTACAAATGCTGAGGAAAGATCAGTAAAAGAACAAATGCATGATACCCGGAAGACTTGTGAGTCGAAGACAGAAGTTCAGGGTGAAAGTGAGAAACTAACTGAAGAACGACTCGAATATGAACAAACAGGAAAAATAAAAGAGATAAACAGTCAGGAAACTCAGGAAGAAAAAGACGATGCTGTTAAAATGATTGATCAAACAACCGTTGAAACGACTGTTAAGACTACCGAGAAAATCTTAGAGAAATCAATAATTGAAAAGGATTATCTTAAACGAATAACTTCAAATTTTGATACAACGATTTTGGACAGAAAAATTGTTAATATTGACGAATTGCCCTCGGTTGATTTGTTGGATTGTGATTCACCATTTACGGATTCTTATAATAATTTTATTAAATCTAATAAAGCAATGTTGTGGCATGTACGTATGGGCCACGCATCCCTTAATTACCTTAAAAAACTTCAAATGATCTGGACTGAAAATGAAGAACTCCAAAAGGTTAAGTTTGACCGATCGATTCTAGATTGTGAAGTCTGTGCTTTATCCAAAATACAACGATTGCCTTTTAAAAACGAACGAGGACGAGCAAAACGACCGCTGCAGATCATTCACTCTGATTTGATGGGAAAAATTTCCCCGGCAACATACCCTTCAGGTTATCAGTACATTGCAATTTTCATGGATGATTACTCACAAATGGCTATGGCTTATCCGATGAAAAATAAAGATATGACGGGTCATTGTCTTGAGGAATTCTTGAGAAGTTCTAGAAATCTGTTAGGCAGAAACGAAAAGGTGTGTTATTTGCGATCAGACAAAGGCACAGAATTTACGGGTGGATATACAGACGAAGTGTTATCGCGAGAAGGCATTGAACGGCAGTCAATTTGTCCGGACACACCGCAACATAATGGCGCTTCGGAACGCTTTAATCAAACGATACAGAAAAAGATTCGAGCTCTTATGCTGGATTCAAAATTGCCATCGAATATGTGGGATCTAGCTACTGGTGCTGCAGTCTATGTTTATAATAGAACTCCCAGTAAATCTATCAATTACGAGACACCCATTATTAAATTCACATCAGAATACAAAGTTGATTTGAATCAAATAAAACGATTTGGATGTCTAGCATACTGGAGAATAACACGAAAACCGGAATCAAAATTCTCAGCGCGCGGGATACAAGGCGTTCTTGTAGGATACACACCAACGGGTTACCAATTCTGGAGCCCCGAGACGAAGAGATTTTACGAATCAAGAGACATGAGATTTAACGAAAAATTAGTATACGGAGATAAACGAAAAAACACGAAAGATGGTCCATCCCTGGCGAACGATGAGTTAACCTTTGAAGAAAAAGCTAAAAGAGACAGCGAAGAACAGTCAAAAACGGAGGGAGAGATAAAAAGAAGTAGAGAAAGACCAAGAAAACGACCTTTAGAGGTGAATGATGAAATTAACAAAAACACAAAACTTAAACCAAACCCCTATGAAAATCCGTATAACACGCGAAGCCGAAAGGTGCGGGACACAAGCTTTGCAGGTATGACTCTGACAACAACAGAAAACGAGTTAATTGAATTTCCAACAATTGAAGAGGAATTTGAGGCAACCGAAAACGACAATGTAGATAAATTATTGCACACTTCCTTTGCAAAATTAAACGAAGATCCGGTAACGATTGAAGATGCGATGATGTCTGAAGATAAAGAAAACTGGAACGCAGCCATCAAAGATGAACTCAATTCAATGAACAAGAACAAAGTATGGGAATTAGTAGATCGACCGCAGAATGACGGGTCTGGCAAACAACCTAATATAATTGATTCAAGATGGATATTCAAACGGAAAACTGAGTCGAACGGTAATACAAAATTCAAAGCACGATTGGTAATAAGGGGATTTAAGGACAGAAACATCTACGATTTGAAGGAAACTTATGCCCCTGTTTCGAGATTAGTTTTGGTCAGGACAGTTTTTGCTGTTATAAATTATCTTGATCTCGATGTGTGTCAGCTTGATGTTAAAACCGCATTCCTAAATGGGACAATTGATGAAGAAATATTCATGGAAATTCCTAAGGGGGTAATGGTTACGGATGAAACGCGAGAAAAGAAGGTTTGTAAATTGAAAAGAGCACTGTATGGCCTCCGGATTAGTCCAAAACGATGGAATGAGAAATTCACGGAAGTAGCTAACTCTTTAGGTTTAATAAGCGATGACCATGATCCGTGTCTTTTCACTTGGCATTCTGAAGACAAAATAGCATTGCTAGTATTGTATGTGGATGATATGCTCATCGCGAGTAACGATAAGGATAAGCTGACTGAAATTAAAAACGAATTGAAGCGAGCTTTTGAAATTTCGGACCTTGGTGAACCTAAAGAATTTTTAGGACTAGAAATCAAACGCGATCGTAAAACTAAAAGCTTGAATATTACACAAGAAAAGTATGTAAATCGTATCTTGATTAAATTCGGTTTTGAGAACGCACATCCACAGAACACACCAATGATTACGAAGCAAGTTCAGAATAAAGAACGCAAACAACGCGAAAAGGAAAATCACGATGAGTTCCAAAGACAAGAAAATGTGCTAAATGAAACGACGGTAGATGCCCCGTACTGGGAAGCAGTAGGAAGTCTGCTGTACCTTGCAGGTGCAACAAGACCGGATATAGCTTACTCAGTAAATGTCTTGAGCAGGCATCAGACTAATCCGACAGAATACGAATTGCAAATGGTTAAACGAGTGTTCAGATATTTAAAAGGTACAACGACTGTAGGTTTGAATTACTATGGCCGACGTAATGATCTACTGGCATATTCCGACTCTAGTTTTGCAGACTGTAAAAACTCGATTTCTACGTGTGGTTATGTCATCCAATTCGGTGATACGATTGCATGGAAAACTCAAAAACAAAGTTATGTAGCCTTGTCTACATGCCAAGCCGAATATGTCGCTATGAGCTATGCGTGTCAAGAAATCGTGTCGATAAATAAATCATTAAATCGAATGCTGAACGATAGTTTTCTCCCTGCCTCATTAATGTGTGATAACAAGGCAGCGGAAACGTGTGCGAAAACAAGTGGGGGAAATAAACTACGACATATGACAGGAATTAAAGAAGACTATGTTAAGGAGTGTGTAAAAGAAAACAGAGTAGAAATAAAATGGGTATCAACTAAAGAACAGTGGGCAGATATAATGACAAAAGCATTATGCTATGAAACCCATACACTAATGCGTGATAAAATATTAAATTATGAACGACGGTAAAACACGATGAGAAACGATCGGTTCAAACAAGCACTAATTACTGATATGATCTTTGATTGATTACAGGAGACTGAACGGGGAGCGTACATACAAGGAACAGTAAACACTAATATGGAAAATTTAGTTTATAGAAATCTTCAATAAGTTTATAATATAATTACGGTTGTTTGCATTTAACGACAGGATTTAAATGCTTTAATATTTTATTTTGTTCTAAAATACATCTTGCGGTTTAAGATATAAATATTTCTAAAACAAGTTTGTATTTAGCCTCGATTGAATAAGAATAGTTTTAAGTTTTAATATAAGAAGATGGGTTGACCTCGGGAGGGAGTGTTGGAATGTAAAGGTTGGCAGCACTGCTCGGTGCAACCTATCTCTCTCTATTTAGTTTGTCGCCACGAGCGCGCTCTAGTGTTTTATGTAGTCAGTAGTCAGTACGCTTGTGATCTCAGAGAAGGAACGACGTGTTGAGAGATATACTTAATATAGAAAGAAGATTTTGTTCTCTTATTTTCCTCACCCAACCAATATTTCCAATAATTAATTATTTACTACCGAGGATTTCCCTCCACATAAGAAATCTGCTTATCAACGAATCTATGAACATTAGCACTGAAGATAACCGCATTTACGGTCGAAACGTCTGCGCGGTTTAAAGGGGGGGGGGGGGGGAGACTCGTGTAACCGGTTCAAAATTCGAAAAATTTTTTTTGCATTAATCAATAGTAGTACATTTAGAAAATATGTTCCTAAAGTTACATATCGAAATTCAAAATATTAACAGAGCTACAGCCTTTTTACTGCACGCAGGTACGAGCGCGCTTTTCGATACCCAAAACTTTAAACGCGTTTATCTCAAAACCACTTTTTTCAAACTGGCGGGCGTGATAACTCAAAAACTATTCGCTCAATCGACTTGGCCTTGTGCATACATGTAGATAAATGAATTCCTTCGTCGATGAACCTACAATTTTAATAAAATATTTTAATTAAATTAAACAATTTTTATTGCATAAACATAACGAAAATTTTTTGTCAAAATCGCTATTTTTTATTTAAAGTCCTGCCGTTTCCTCAGTTTCGTACTTTTGCTTCTTTTTTAGGTTCACCGACGGTGTAATTTTATACAGAATAAGAAAACTTTTTTTATTTTTGTTTCAGGCGAGTACAACGGGAGAGGTTCATTGGCGCACAGTACAAATGCGCACGTTGCAATTGCACACAGTACTATTGGACACATAAAGTCGCGCACCGTTCGATTAGACACGTTTCAATTGCGCACAGTTCGTTTGGACACATTTCAATTGGACACTGTTGCTTTTGGACACAACACATATTATTAACTTATTTAAATAAATAAACGTATGTTGCATTGGACACGGTTCTTTTGCGCACCGTACAATCGCGCACCGTACAATCGCGCATCGTACAATCGCGCACCGTACAATCGCGCACCGTACAATCGCGCACCGTACAATCGCGCACCGTACAATCGCGCACCGTTCAATCGCGCACGTGAACCTCGCTTTGTAACTTATAATTTATAAAGTGAGGCTTACGTGCATTGTGGTGGGGGGGGGGGTGCAGGGGGGGGCGAAGCCTCCCCCGCTCACGCTTAAAGCGAAATACATTTCCTACCCGGGCACGCCGAAGGCGTGTCCATGGGGGGGGGTGCGGGGGGCCAAGCCCCCCCCTGCCCACCCATCAACCCAACCCACACCGCCCAGTGCACAGGGGGGTGCAGGGGGGGCGGAAGCCCCCCCCCCGCCCACACTCCTAGGTTTACTCACACAATGGGGGGTGCAGGGGGGGCGAAGCTCCCCCTGCCCACGCATGTACTTTGATATGTTATATAAGATATGTTCATCATTGAAAGCTAATTGTAAGTAATATGCATTATAAGTATACATACGGTGCGCGATTGTACGGTACGCGATTGTACGGTGCGCGATTGTATGGTGCGCGATTGTACGGTGCGCGATTGTACGGTGCGCGATTGTACGGTGCGCGATTGTACGGTGCGCGATTATACGGTGCGCAAAAGAACCGTGTCCAATGCAATATATGTTTATTTATTTAAATAAGTTATTAATATGTGTTGTGTCCAAAAGCAACGGTGTCCAATTGAACTGTGCGCCAATGAAATGTGTCCAAACGAACTGTGCGCAATTGAAACGTGTCTGATCGAACGGTGCGCGACTTTATGTGTTCAATAGTACTGTGTACAATTGCAACGTGCGCAATTGTACTGTGCGCCAGTGAAGGCTTCTCAGTACAACAGGCGCTATAACGCCCGCCGATTTACAAACGCCGCGGCGAAAGGTACCTTGATAGTTCCCAACATACTAGTTATTTTTTAACAAAAAAAAGTTTTTTACTTCCTGACATGTATAATAAAACACCCTAAAAGTTTGAAAAAGATCCGTCGCATTGATTCTTTAAAAAAAATTCCAAAAGTTACCTTACTTTTTAGTGTTACGCGAGTCTCCCCCCTTAATAGAATTCCAATGTATTTATGATTAACATCTTATGTCCAATTATATTTTTATCGCACTGATTTCCAGCGTGGTTCTTTAGCCGACTTAATTTATTTTCTTTGTTAGAATACAGAACCTTGTTTATTATAATTTTGATATTATTAATTATTTATTAATAAGTAATTATAATTATTTTAATAATTATTAATTATAATTAGTTTGTAATTACATTAATATTGATATTAATATTATTTATTTTTATAATAAATGCAAGGTTTTTGAAAGATTTTTACCACATTTAGTTATATAAAGCTATTTTCAAAAATAAACTTCTCTTTTATAGGAAAATAAAAATATACATTGACGAACCTCAAATTCTGAGAATTATATCTTAATGAGTACTTTAATGGCTACTTAATATGAAGAATATGAATAAATTATTAATTATATTTAATTACCTTAAAACATATAAGACTGCAAATTTAATTATCTGAGAAAGTGATTGATTTTTAACAGGTGTCATGGTCAAATGTTGGGTATCTGGACAGGACCGAACTCGAGATGCTCCCATAGCCCATGCTCGTGCCACTTGGGAAAATTTACGTACTCGACCGGAACTTATAAGCGCTGTCTGTAATTCGATGCCAATTAGAATGCAAAAAGTTGTAGACAATGAAGGCTATTGGATCGATTATTAGGTGAGCAAGATATGTGCATACGTGTGTGCGTGTGCATGTATATATACAAAAATCTGTATTATCAGCTTCAAGCTTGAACAAATTTTGCGTTTTTTTTTAATTGCAGACAAACAGCATACCTTTGCATAGGACCTAATCATCAGGAGTCCAATAGAAATATTTTCTTATAAATGTGAAGTCACTCTTGACGATAGACGATGGAGAAGCTTCTCTTCACAGAAGTAAAACCTACTATGAAGAAGAATTTTCAATAAATTATGAAAGCTTTCTTTCTCACTGAATATTTAATAAAGACAGAATGACTCTTATGTCGATTTGTGTCCCTTGCTGGAAAATTTCTTAGAAAAATTGATGAAAAATTTATTATATGTTTAAATTTATATGTATAAATTTATATGTTTAAATTTATATAAATAAATTTATATGTTTTATGTATAAATTTATATGTATAAATTGATGTAAAATTTATTATATGTTTAAATTTATAAAATAATGTTTATTAAATGTTTATTAAGTGTATTAAATGTTTTACCTTTTCTAACTTTTATTTTCTTTCTCCAATGTTTATGTATACTACGTTTACGCGAGCGTTACTTCTGTAGTAACTTATGATATATCACTCGTTTACGCGGAGTAAATTATCGTAAGTTACTACAAAATTCCATTTACGCGAAGGAAAATTCCGTTTACGTGAAAGAATTATCGTGTTACTACAGAAGTAACACTCGCGTAAACATAGTAATAGATATCTAATTTTGGAAGGTTGAGAGGTTATATCTGCCTATCTAAGGACATTATATCAATACATTCTAGCAGTCTACAACCTTAAACATCAAATTTTGCATAGATGGGATAATTCATGGTAAAAACTCACATCCAGGCATTATTGAATAGCAGTGTACATACAAATCTGATAATAACTCATAATTGAAAATTTGAATCCAGTAAACTTTGCCGCCTAACACGGCTCTCACTTACTAGAACTCTAGATTATGTCTAGGGGCCTCGTCCGGATGAACATATAATAATGTAGTCGCGCCTGCGCGCGCTCCGCCAACAGGGTTCACATCCTGCACCAATAAAAAGTCGCGCTACCGATCAGGCGGACCAATCCCGCGCGTCTCCTGGCGCGTACCTCTCATTGTGTTTTCTGTTGCCGTGAAGTCAACAGGTTCTTCGATAAAGTTTCGGTTAATTGTGAAATTGCAGTAATGGGAAGACATCGTCGATCCTCGAGGCGCCATAAATATCGGCGCGATCGTTCACGATCCCGTGGGCGGTCGCGGTCCCGAGAGCGTTCGCGATCCCGCGAGCGTTCGCGATCTCGATCTCGCGGTCGTTCACGCGGGTCTGACCGCTCGCGTAGCCACAGATCTCGCGATCTGAAAAGCTCTCCATCACCTCGCCGCATCACTTCTCCGATTCTGGACTCGATTCCCACAGGCGATATCACGATGCAGAGGATTCTCTCGCTCCTCGAGATGCAGAACAGGCGCCTCGATACCTTAGAGGTTAGGGCGCCCGTTTCAGGCCAGATACCAGAAAAGCAAGGACAGACGGTCCCTGAAGACCGGGGCATTGATCCAGGTATGTCCCCTTGACCCTCATTACCTTCCTACGAAAGGGATTTGGCAAAGAGGGGACATAACCGATTGTCCCTTGCTCTGTATCTCTCACACTTGTTTCTCGGTACGCAGCGTTAGAAGCCCCCGTCGTTACTTTTGAGGACGAAGTCGAGTCGGCTGTCATCCCGCCTCCGGCTCCCCCGTCCTTGGCGGACGAACTCTTCGCAGTACCTACGCAGCCTCCAGTCAACTCGTCCTGGGAACCTGCGCTTTTCGAATTTACCCGAAAAGCTGTTCGGGAAGGCATTGGCGAGGCACTGCGCACTCAACTCTTAGAGAAATACGAGGCCAAAGCTGAGTTGGCGGCGTTGAGCCCGCCAAAGCTCAACAAAATTCTGGTCCCAGCTCTCAAGCCGACGGCATCTGCAGTCAAGAGAGACGAATACCAAATGCAGGAGCAGAGACAAGTCGCGGCTTGTCTGAGAGCTTTAGGATCGGGAAACTCGGAGCTCTTGAAGCCCGACATAACATCTCTCCTTCCAGAAAGAAGCCGAGATGCCTTGCTACAGGTGGCTGATGGGATTCGTCTTCTTGCGGATCATCAACATAACCTCTCCCTGGCTAGGAGAGCCTTCATCAAGCCGGCCCTGAGCATGATGGGGAAGACCATTGCGGACTCGGCGACGATTGACGAATGGCTTTTCGGTTCTTCCTTCACAGAAGAACTAAAGGATGCTCAGGCTTGTGAGAAAGCTGCCAAAGATCTAAAGAAAGGGGCTCCCCCAGCTCCTAAGGCAGTTACTCAACCGGCGCGCCAAGCCCCAGGGAAAAACCAGCCTGTAAGACAGCCGGGAAACGGGAGAGCCCCTGCGGCTCGGACCTCGAAGACGACGCGCCAGGCAGGGGCTCAGCGATCGGACAGGCGACCGCGGAGATCTCGTTCCCGCGCTCGTCGGCATTAGACCCGGTAAGAACTGCTGGACGGCTGAAATATTTTGCAGACCAGTGGGAGGCCATCACGTCGGATCCTGTTGTTCTGGACGCGATTCGGAATTACAGAATTCCCTTCTCCTCCCCCCCCCCACCGTTTAGGCCCTTTATATCGGAACCTAAGTTTTCGCGTTTGACCGCATCTCGTTGCGACGTGGAGATCGCTCGTCTATTGTCTAAAGGCGTGATTACGGTAGTTGAGCCATCCGCAGATCAGTTTCTTTCCTCATTTTTTCTGGTCGAAAAAACTTCCGGGGGCGTAAGATTCGTGTTAAATTTAAAGGATTTAAATGCATTTCTATTACCCCCGCATTTCAAACTTGAAGATTGGAGAACTGTGGTTCAGCTTTTGCTTCCAGGAACATATATGGCGACCCTGGACTTGGAGGATGCCTACTTGCTGGTCCCGATCCATCCGGATGACAGGAAATTCCTGTGCTTCCAATGGAGAGGCGTGGTTTATGCTTTTGCCGCTCTCCCCTTCGGGCTTTCTACGGCACCCTTTATATTCACCAAAATTCTTCGCCCTGTGACGACTTACTTGCGACGTCGGGGATTCTCTTCCGTACTCTACCTGGACGACTTTCTGGTACTCGGTTCCTCTCCAGAGGATTGTAATAGTCTAGATAACGTGCACACGCACATAAAATTGCTTTCTTCCCTAGGCTTTATCGTCAACTTTAAGAAATCAGATTTAGAGCCCTCGACAATAAAGAAATATCTTGGATTTAATTTTAATTTTAATTCGATTTAATTAATTTTAATTCGGTTCAACAAGCCATGTCGATCCCCGACGTCCGCCGGGAGAAGCTTTTGCGTTTGGTGCTGGCTTTTTCAAAAAAGCGACGAAGCTCCATACGGGAATTTGCAGCATTAATAGGATCTTTAATTGCGGTTTGTCCTGCTTTTCGTTATAGCCTGATTTATACGAAGCGCCTTGAAGCAGCAAAATTTAACGCTCTCATATCAGCAGGTGGGTCTTACGACGCAACCATGGATATTCCGCTGAACTTGCAGGAGAATTTTGGTTGGTGGCGCAAAGCCCTTTCGGACCGCGACCACGCTAACAAATTTTGCTTTGGCCAATACGCTTGCGAGATATTCACAGACGCCTCCCTGACCGGTTGGGGCGCCTGCTGTGGTCTCGAGCGGGCTCACGGATGGTGGTCCAGCGAGGACGGCGCTCGACACATTAACGAGCTGGAACTCTTGGCCGCATATTACGGCCTGAGATGCTTCGCCTCTAACTTGCACAATTGCGAGATCTTGTTACGACTAGATAACGCCACAGCACTCTCATACGTCAACCGATATGGATCGGTAAAGCATCATCGACTTTCAGCCATTTCCAGAGAAATTTGGCAATGGTGCGAGCAAAGAAACATCTTCCTATTCGCATCTTATATTGCGTCTATCGATAATAAGATTGCCGACGAAGAGTCTCGCTGCTTAAAGGTCGATTCCGAGTGGTCCTTATCGGAGGAGGCCTTTGATGCAATTCTCAGGACATTCGGTCCATTTGATGTTGACCTTTTTGCGTCTATCTTAAATGCAAAATGTGATCAATATGTTTCTTGGCACCCCGACCCAGGCTCCGTTGCAGTGGACGCCTTTACTTTCTTTTGGAAAGATTTTTATTTCTACGCGTTCCCTCCGTTTATTCTAATTCCTCGAGTCCTTAGAAGGATTGTAGAAGATGGGGCGGAGGGAGTATTAGTGGTCCCCTGGTGGCCGTCCCAGCCCTGGTTTCCGCTCTTTCGTCAATTATTTGTATCTGACCCACTCATTCTAGAGCCCGCTGATAATTTGCTTTTTTCTGCACTCAGGACCAGGCATCCGGCTTACAGGACATTATCCCTGGGGGTCGCCAGATTATCCGGGAAGCATTTAGGCTGCAGCAGATCTCGGAGACGGCGATAGAAACGCTCATGGCCTCATTGGCCCCGGCGACGGTGAAGCAATACGCCCGTCCACTGCATTCGTGGTGGCAGTTTTGCCACCAGCATAACTTCTCGCCATTTGCCCCACTGCCAAACCAGGTTCTCGAATTTCTAGCGACAGAACTGGCTTCGGTTGGCTCGTATTCTACATTGAATACCGCACGGTCGGCCGTTTCTCTTATATCAAAGAATGGCGTCGGGGACAATCCTTTGATAAAGCGCTTTTGCAAGGGAGCCAGCGTCATTAAACCGCCGCGCCCCCGGTATAATTGCGTTTGGGACCCTTCATCGGTCATCGCTGAACTGGGAAAGCAGTTTCCGCATGAGGATTTAAGTTTGGAAGCAGTTACCAAGAAGTTGGTATTACTCGCGGCCCTAGCGTCCGGACAACGTTGCCAGACTTTGGCTCTCCTAAAAATTTCTCAAATCTCCTTTCATGCGGAAAGGGTTTTCCTACGGGTCCCGGATCGAGTAAAAACGTTGGCACCGGGGAGATCTCAGCCTCTTTCAATTTTTCCACGTTTCGTAGACCACGACAATCTTTGCCTGTTCAAGCTCTTGGAGCATTATATTTCGCGAACTTCAGCCCTTCGTTCCGAGGGTTGCGATTCATTGTTTATTTCGTATAAACGCCCCCACGGTCCCGTTTCAGTACAAACGATTAGTAGATGGATTCGCGAATCTTTGCAAAAATATGGGATCAGCGATTCGTTTGCGGCCCATAGCACGCGCCACGCGTCAACCTCGCTAGCGGCGAGTAGACCTATGTGAACTTAGCACCCGACTTTTATAAAAAATATTTTTTATATGTGCATTCGATTACGCTTGGTTTGTACCCGATTGTACCACAGGTTATTTCGTTTGTACCTCAAAGGGGTGAAAGTTACAGGGGGATAAAAAATCTTCAGCACCCCACTTTGAGATACAATAATCCTCCAAATGCCATTCGATTAAGCATCGTTTGTACTCGTTTGTACCGCTTTTTGTTTCGTTTGTACCCTCACGGGGGTGGAAATACGGGACATCGAAAATTCGTATAAGGGTAACTTTGTCATTTTCGAGATATTTAAAATCCGCAAGCGGGTGCTGTTTCGGAATCGTTTGTACTCGTTTGTACCACCGCCAGTTTCGTTTGTACCCTTAAGGGGGTGATTGTACCGAATTTCAAAAATAAGGGTAAGAGCTACCTTCGCCATTTTCCGAGATATTTAAAATCCGCAAGCGGGTGCTGTTTCGGAATCGTTTGTACCCGTTTATACCACCGCCAGTTTCGTTTGTACCCTTAAGGGGGTGATTGTACCGAATTTCAAAAATAAGGGTGAGAGCTATCTTCGCCATTTTTCGAGATATTTAAAATCCGCAAGCGGGTGCTGTTTCGGAATCGTTTGTACCCGTTTGTACCACCGCCAGTTTCGTTTGTACCCTTAAGGGGGTGATTGTACCGAATTTCAAAAATAAGGGTAAGAGCTATCTTCGCCATTTTTCGAGATATTTAAAATCCGCAAGCGGGTGCTGTTTCGGAATCGTTTGTACCCGTTTGTACCACCGCCAGTTTCGTTTGTACCCTTAAGGGGGTGATTGTACCGAATTTCAAAAATAAGGGTAAGAGCTATCTTCGCCATTTTTCGAGATATTTAAAATCCGCAAGCGGGTGCTGTTTCGGAATCGTTTGTACCCGTTTGTACCACCGCCAGTTTCGTTTGTACCCTTAAGGGGGTGATTGTACCGAATTTCAAAAATAAGGGTAAGAGCTATCTTCGCCATTTTCCGAGATATTTAAAATCCGCAAGCGGGTGCTGTTTCGGAATCGTTTGTACCCGTTTGTACCACCGCCAGTTTCGTTTGTACCCTTAAGGGGGTGATTGTACCGAATTTCAAAAATAAGGGTAAGAGCTATCTTCGCCATTTTCCGAGATATTTAAAATCCGCAAGCGGGTGCTGTTTCGGAATCGTTTGTACCCGTTTGTACCACCGCCAGTTTCGTTTGTACCCTTAAGGGGGTGATTGTACCGAATTTCAAAAATAAGGGTAAGAGCTATCTTCGCCATTTTTCGAGATATTTAAAATCCGCAAGCGGGTGCTGTTTCGGAATCGTTTGTACCCGTTTGTACCACCGCCAGTTTCGTTTGTACCCTTAAGGGGGTGATTGTACCGAATTTCAAAAATAAGGGTAAGAGCTATCTTCGCCATTTTTCGAGATATTTAAAATCCGCAAGCGGGTGCTGTTTCGGAATCGTTTGTACCCGTTTGTACCACCGCCAGTTTCGTTTGTACCCTTAAGGGGGTGATTGTACCGAATTTCAAAAATAAGGGTAAGAGCTATCTTCGCCATTTTTCGAGATATTTAAAATCCGCAAGCGGGTGCTGTTTCGGAATCGTTTGTACCCGTTTGTACCACCGCCAGTTTCGTTTGTACCCTTAAGGGGGTGATTGTACCGAATTTCAAAAATAAGGGTAAGAGCTATCTTCGCCATTTTTCGAGATATTTAAAATCCGCAAGCGGGTGCTGTTTCGGAATCGTTTGTACCCGTTTGTACCACCGCCAGTTTCGTTTGTACCCTTAAGGGGGTGATTGTACCGAATTTCAAAAATAAGGGTAAGAGCTATCTTCGCCATTTTCCGAGATATTTAAAATCCGCAAGCGGGTGCTGTTTCGGAATCGTTTGTACCCGTTTGTACCACCGCCAGTTTCGTTTGTACCCTTAAGGGGGTGATTGTACCGAATTTCAAAAATAAGGGTAAGAGCTATCTTCGCCATTTTCCGAGATATTTAAAATCCGCAAGCGGGTGCTGTTTCGGAATCGTTTGTACCCGTTTGTACCACCGCCAGTTTCGTTTGTACCCTTAAGGGGGTGATTGTACCGAATTTCAAAAATAAGGGTAAGAGCTATCTTCGCCATTTTCCGAGATATTTAAAATCCGCAAGCGGGTGCTGTTTCGGAATCGTTTGTACCCGTTTGTACCACCGCCAGTTTCGTTTGTACCCTTAAGGGGGTGATTGTACCGAATTTCAAAAATAAGGGTAAGAGCTATCTTCGCCATTTTCCGAGATATTTAAAATCCGCAAGCGAGTGCTGTTTCGGAATCGTTTATACCCGTTTGTACCACCGCCAGTTTCGTTTGTACCCTTAAGGGGGTGATTGTACCGAATTTCAAAAATAAGGGTAGGAGCTATCTTCGCCATTTTTCGAGATATTTAAAATCCGCAAGCGGGTGCTGTTTCGGAATCGTTTGTACCCGTTTGTACCGCTACGGGAGTGAAAGTACGGAGTTTTTTAAAATCTTGTAAGTGATATCTTTATCATTTTTAAAGATATTCGAATTCTGTGTGTGTGTGTGTGTGTGTGTGTGTGTGTGTGTGTGTGTGCGTGCGTGCGCGCGCGCGCGCGCGCGCGTGCGTGCGTGCGTGTGTCACAGCAGAGAAAGGGACCCCGCGGTTCGTCACTCCCGTAGTATTTTTTGACTCCAAACCCTCTCTGCTGCTGCTGTTGTGTGCGTGTACATGTGCGTGTGTGTCACAGCAGAGAAAAGGACCCCGCGGTTCGTCACTCCCGTAGTATTTCTTGACTCCAAACCCTCTCTGCTGCTGTTGTTGCGCGCGCGCGCGCGCGGGTGCGTGCGTGTGTGTGTGTGTGGGGGGGGGAGCTTGTATTAAAATATATAATGTTAAAACAGTATTTTTTTAGGATTTTTAATTTTCTTATTTATTATTTTTTTATTTTTTTTTATTGTTTTGCTTAAACTTTTTAATTTGTTTTATTTTAATACATTTTATAGAAAATAATTTTAACATAATACCTCTGCTTTCTTCCTCTTTAGCTTAACCTTATCTAACACCTTACTTAATACTGCGACTATAATATGTAAAACCTATTTTTAATATTCAAGTAAACAAACACAACTTTATACAAGTAAACTAATTGTAAGTTAAACTGTTATTATCTATTATTTTATTTTAATCTTGAGTAGTATTTTTGTAATAATATATTTTTATGTTTTTACATATATTAATAGAGATAATTTCTTTTTCTGTAACATCACTCTTTGTGATGCAAGTATCGGCTTTGTGTCTCTACAGAGGTCGTTGTGGATTTCCCATCTGCCTGTTAGTCTGCGTATATGTGCAATGTAATGTCCTACATCTTTTGCATCTGATGTGCCTTGGTATTCTATAGCGGCAAGCAATTTATACGTGCAGCCGTGAAATTGGAGATCGATGGGTATGTGGCTCAATGTAAATGTCCCTTCCCAATTTGAAATTTCCAAATTTTTTGCCATTTCTGGCCATTGTAGACACTCTATGTCAATAAAAAGTAATTGCCCGCAAATAACGGAACATTCTATATTTTCCCCGTCGCAACGGACGCATTTTTTGTTTTTATAGGTATATTTTTCGTTTATAGAAGGTTCTAAGGCGCGCATGTTTTGTTGATAAAAGGGCTTGACGTTAATATCTAAAATATTAAACTTGTCGTTTTGTATATGCTGGCAATTTTGACAATTTAGATTTATAGTGCACGAGAATTCGTCCTTTAATAAATGTTTCGCGACTAAATTAGAGATATTGTAAGCGCAATTCATCGTTCCATGTGTGGGAGTAATAAATTTATTTAATATAAGTGCTCTTTCTTTATAAATTTTTATGGATGGCCCACCCGTCGATAAATCTTTAATGAACTGGAACATGTCATTTCGGGTTTCTCCTATGTAACGATGAACGTTTGTCCAATCATGATACCCGACTAATAGACTCTGAGCAATCGCATCAAATGGGCATGTATTAATAAGCATGGTAGAACTTTTTCCAAGGACCACTGGCCCTAAAGTGTTACCATTTTTAAATAAAGGTATTGTTGCTGTAAATTTAGGTTTTCGGTGAATATTCTCAACGTCTGGACACACAGTTAAATATTTTCCTCGTTTCTTTGGACTCTTATTTCTACCTCTCCAATTTTCTTCTTTACTAAGATATGTAGAACTTATTGAGTTAGCACTGGTATCTTCGGTATTACTGTCCGATTCAATAGCGTTGATATCAATAGATTCGGTAAGAATATCGGTATGTTTAATCCTGTTCTCATTAGTGGTAATTTTAAAATCTCTCGAATCATCTATGGGATCGTTCATGGAACTGTTTATGGAACTATCATTGTCTGTGGTATTTGGTGCAAAAGTTCGAACGTTAGATTTATTTTGATTGATGTTATCATCGGAATCACCCGAGTTTAGGTGTAGCATGCAAATTACTAGCTTGCAAAATTTTTACCGCACCCGCAAGCGATCTAATATGTGTAACGAGAAATTTGTCAACACGCGTACATTTAGCACCTTTAAAAACGAGTTGTTTTAACTCCCTGAAATATTCTTCGCTACAAGCAGAAGATGCTACGCGGACCGACAATACTGCTGTCCATAAGGGAAAATGTTTAGCAATTTTTAATAAATTGCTACCAAATTGAGGACACCAGTACGGATTCGGTCTTTCTCCAGTGTTGCTTGGTTTACTTTCCGATTGTATGGATTGTAAGAAAGTTGTTATTTTTGTACCGCATTTATCATCTAAATTTTCTAAGAAATTTATGATATTTTCATCCGTTAAGTTTGTATCATAATTGGTATCATATAATATTTCATCATCCTTGATTAGTTGGATTAATCTTTGTTGTGCAGTAAGACACCTTATTTGTTCATCCATAATTGTTTCTTCAGTATCTGATGCGCTTACAATTAAAATATCACAACATATCTGGCGGAACTTGTCGACACTTGTGCACTTTGTGAGAAGACCCATGCAGCGTACATAAAAATCTTTAATTCGCATATGTTTTCCACTAAAACATTTCCATCGACATACTAATTTTATTATGTGCGCGATATCAATTCGTATAATGCATTTTGGTCTCTGCATATCGTCAGAACTTTCTAAAAATGACATGCACTGTTCAACGTAAGAATTTAAGTTTATGTCATTGAATGCAAGACTAATTGCGTTCATTAATGCTAAGCAATAGTCAACTACAATCTCCGAAGGACAGGGGACAGGAGTACGCAACCATTCACGTAGCCAAAAAGATAACATGTTGGTGTCATGTTTCTCTGAGACCATTTGACATACTGGCAATATTTTCCCATTAAAAGGAGCAACGATTTGATATAAAAATATTACGTTTGATGAGCCATCCGGTCTATTGATACGTTTGATTAAAGATCCGGTAGCATCTATACTTAAGACACCAGTTATATTAATTCGTCTTTTGTTAAATGCTTTATATAGAAATATTTGTTTATTACTCCAATACATAACATATAATTTACATATCAAGGCCTATGTCTCTTATAAAATCAGCGAACTCAGACTTATATTTTAATTGAGCAATTGATAAAATAGGATCAACGACTTTATATAGTCCTAACATTCGATCTTTCTGTAATTGTTTTGCTTTACGCAAAACGTTTTCATTGTATAAGTGCGCTGGCTCTACATCTCCAAATGACATTATTTCATTCGCCTTTTCTCTTCTCCATGCATACACCGATGACGCACATATATCTTTTACAACATTTGCTCTATGAACACCACGCAATTGTCGCTTTTTCGTATGCTTTACACCAGTGGTATCATTAGTTGATACATGAACATCAATCCCGTTTGCTGTTGGTTTATTAAGAGCGTATGCATTAATAAGTGTACCGCACTCAGAACATTTGCCCCATATTTTAACAAATATCTCACCAGCATTATCGTTAACTTTTGCATTTTTGAACGAAAAGCAACATGGAAGTTTCAATGCCTTCCATAATTCTTCAGCGATTACATCTGTCCAACCTTTATTTAATACTTTATACGGACGATTCTTATAAAGTATATCCATCGGCGCTATTTTGCTCCATGTTTCGCTTGATAAATGGATTGTAGTGCGTAGAAATGGTAAAATATTATCTGAGGATTGCATAGACCAATTAGATTGATCACTACATTCGTTAACAGATGATACAGATGTTTCTTTAATATTTTCTTTGACACAACCTATGCCATAATAATCAAGCAGTTTATTTAATAAGCCGTGTCTGTTCTGTGACACGTATAAATATATATATTTTTTCGACATTGCATTATCTAATTTCATTCGCGCTTCTTCCCAAACAGAATGTGTTAAATGTAAAACGCGGCCGTCATCATTCACGAGATGTAAATCTTTAAGAGCCTCGAATATCTCGGACGCGGATTTTACGGCTTTTCGGGGCATGTTGAAAATAATATATTGATACACAAACAAAAAATATAAACTAATGTAATATAATCTTTCTCATATAAACTAAAAAACCGATATTATAAATCCAACCTTAAAGTAATTAAATATTATATGAAAGAAATATTATATGAAAGATTAAGAAAAAACTTAACCTCAGATTTCGTCAAAGACGGAACTTTGCTCTGCAAAATAAATCCTTTAGAAATTTATTCAACCAAAATAAATCGTGTTATTTAAAATACACTCTATGCTCTGCTATATCGCTCAGGATGCGACTTGTTATTAGCCAGCGAGACGCGTCTCTGTGAGTGAGCGTCGCTGAGACAGAGACCGTCTTAATCTTAAAACAGTTGAACGTAGCGACTCTGCGGCATACGGGCATAGATGCCAGATCGAGGAAAAAGCAGTTGAATGTAGTGACAGAGTGATGCGATTCCGAGCCCGAGCAGTTTTCCCCCTCCACTAAGCACACAGAGCCGCGCACGTCTGTCCGTATGACGAGGTGCGCTCGGCTGAATTCGGGCACGTCGAGCGAGAGAGAGAGAATGTCATTCCCTCCTTCTTGTTCTGCCTCAGCTGACTGTTTTAAGATTAAGACGGTCTCTGTCTCAGCGACGCTCACTCACAGAGACGCGTCTCGCTGGCTAATAACAAGTCGCATCCTGAGCGATATAGCAGAGCATAGAGTGTATTTTAAATAACACGATTTATTTTGGTTGAATAAATTTCTAAAGGATTTATTTTGCAGAGCAAAGTTCCGTCTTTGACGAAATCTGAGGTTAAGTTTTTTCTTAATCTTTCATATAATATTTCTTTCATATAATATTTAATTACTTTAAGGTTGGATTTATAATATCGGTTTTTTAGTTTATATGAGAAAGATTATATTACATTAGTTTATATTTTTTGTTTGTGTATCAATATATTACTTTCAACATGCCCCGAAAAGCCGTAAAATCCGCGTCCGAGATATTCGAGGCTCTTAAAGATTTACATCTCGTGAATGATGACGGCCGCGTTTTACATTTAACACATTCTGTTTGGGAAGAAGCGCGAATGAAATTAGATAATGCAATGTCGAAGAAATATATATATTTATACGTGTCACAGAACAGACACGGCTTATTAAATAAACTGCTTGATTATTATGGCATAGGTTGTGTCAAAGAAAATATTAAAGAAACATCTGTATCATCTGTTAACGAATGTAGTGATCAATCTAATTGGTCTATGCAATCCTCAGATAATATTTTACCATTTCTACGCACTACAATCCATTTATCAAGCGAAACATGGAGCAAAATAGCGCCGATGGATATACTTTATAAGAATCGTCCGTATAAAGTATTAAATAAAGGTTGGACAGATGTAATCGCTGAAGAATTATGGAAGGCATTGAAACTTCCATGTTGCTTTTCGTTCAAAAATGCAAAAGTTAACGATAATGCTGGTGAGATATTTGTTAAAATATGGGGCAAATGTTCTGAGTGCGGTACACTTATTAATGCATACGCTCTTAATAAACCAACAGCAAACGGGATTGATGTTCATGTATCAACTAATGATACCACTGGTGTAAAGCATACGAAAAAGCGACAATTGCGTGGTGTTCATAGAGCAAATGTTGTAAAAGATATATGTGCGTCATCGGTGTATGCATGGAGAAGAGAAAAGGCGAATGAAATAATGTCATTTGGAGATGTAGAGCCAGCGCACTTATACAATGAAAACGTTTTGCGTAAAGCAAAACAATTACAGAAAGATCGAATGTTAGGACTATATAAAGTCGTTGATCCTATTTTATCAATTGCTCAATTAAAATATAAGTCTGAGTTTGCTGGTTTTATAAGAGACATAGGCCTCGATAAATTGTATGTTATGTATTGAAGTAATGAACAAATATTTCTATATAAAACATTTAACAAAAGACGAATTAATAGAACTGGTATCTTAAGTATAGATGCTACCGGATCTTTAATCAAACGTATCAATAGACCGGATGGCTCATCAAACGTAATATTTTTATATCAAATCGTTGCTCCTTTTAATGGGAAAATATTGCCAGTATGTCAAATGGTCTCAGAGAAACATGACACCAACATGTTATCTTTTTGGCTACGTGAATGGTTGCGTACTCCTGTCCCCTGTCCTTCGGAGATTGTAGTTGACTATTGCTTAGCATTAATGAACGCAATTAGTCTTGCATTCAATGACATAAACTTAAATTCTTACGTTGAACAGTGCATGTCATTTTTAGAAAGTTCTGACGATATGCAGAGACCAAAATGCATTATACGAATTGATATCGCGCACATAATAAAATTAGTATGTCGATGGAAATGTTTTAGTGGAAAACATATGCGAATTAAAGATTTTTATGTACGCTGCATGGGTCTTCTCACAAAGTGCACAAGTGTCGACAAGTTCCGCCAGATATGTTGTGATATTTTAATTGTAAGCGCATCAGATACTGAAGAAACAATTATGGATGAACAAATAAGGTGTCTTACTGCACAACAAAGATTAATCCAACTAATCAAGGATGATGAAATATTATATGATACCAATTATGATACAAACTTAACGGATGAAAATATCATAAATTTCTTAGATAATTTAGATGATAAATGCGGTACAAAAATAACAACTTTCTTACAATCCATACAATCGGAAAGTAAACCAAGCAACACTGGAGAAAGACCGAATCCGTACTGGTGTCCTCAATTTGGTAGCAATTTATTAAAAATTGCTAAACATTTTCCCTTATGGACAGCAGTATTGTCGGTCCGCGTAGCATCTTCTGCTTGTAGCGAAGAATATTTCAGGGAGTTAAAACAACTCGTTTTTAAAGGTGCTAAATGTACGCGTGTTGACAAATTTCTCGTTACACATATTAGATCGCTTGCGGGTGCGGTAAAAATTTTGCAAGCTAGTAATTTGCATGCTACACCTAATAACTCGGGTGATTCCGATGATAACATCAATCAAAATAAATCTAACGTTCGAACTTTTGCACCAAATACCACAGACAATGATAGTTCCATAAACAGTTCCATGAACGATCCCATAGATGATTCGAGAGATTTTAAAATTACCACTAATGAGAACAGGATTAAACATACCGATATTCTTACCGAATCTATTGATATCAACGCTATTGAATCGGACAGTAATACCGAAGATACCAGTGCTAACTCAATAAGTTCTACATATCTTAGTAAAGAAGAAAATTGGAGAGGTAGAAATAAGAGTCCAAAGAAACGAGGAAAATATTTAACTGTGTGTCCAGACGTTGAGAATATTCACCGAAAACCTAAATTTACAGCAACAATACCTTTATTTAAAAATGGTAACACTTTAGGGCCAGTGGTCCTTGGAAAAAGTTCTACCATGCTTATTAATACATGCCCATTTGATGCGATTGCTCAGAGTCTATTAGTCGGGTATCATGATTGGACAAACGTTCATCGTTACATAGGAGAAACCCGAAATGACATGTTCCAGTTCATTAAAGATTTATCGACGGGTGGGCCATCCATAAAAATTTATAAAGAAAGAGCACTTATATTAAATAAATTTATTACTCCCACACATGGAACGATGAATTGCGCTTACAATATCTCTAATTTAGTCGCGAGACATTTATTAAAGGACGAATTCTCGTGCACTATAAATCTAAATTGTCAAAATTGCCAGCATATACAAAACGACAAGTTTAATATTTTAGATATTAACGTCAAGCCCTTTTATCAACAAAACATGCGCGCCTTAGAACCTTCTATAAACGAAAAATATACCTATAAAAACAAAAAATGCGTCCGTTGCGACGGGGAAAATATAGAATGTTCCGTTATTTGCGGGCAATTACTTTTTATTGACATAGAGTGTCTACAATGGCCAGAAATGGCAAAAAATTTGGAAATTTCAAATTGGGAAGGAACATTTACATTGAGCCACATACCCATCGATCTCCAATTTCACGGCTGCACGTATAAATTGCTTGCCGCTATAGAATACCAAGGCACATCAGATGCAAAAGATGTAGGACATTACATTGCACATATACGCAGACTAACAGGCAGATGGGAAATCCACAACGACCTCTGTAGAGACACAAAGCCGATACTTGCATCACAAAGAGTGATGTTACAGAAAAAGAAATTATCTCTATTAATATAAAAACATGTAACATCTCTATTAATGTAAAAACATAAAAATATATTATTACAAAAATACTACTCAAGATTAAAATAAAATAATAGATAATAACAGTTTAACTTACAATTAGTTTACTTGTATAAAGTTGTGTTTGTTTACTTAAATATTAAAAATAGGTTTTACATATTATAGTCGCAGTATTAAGTAAGGTGTTAGATAAGGTTAAGCTAAAGAGGAAGAAAGCAGAGGTATTATGTTAAAATTATTTTCTATAAAATGTATTAAAATAAAACAAATTAAAAAGTTTAAGCAAAACAATAAAAAAAATAAAAAATTAATAAATAAGAAAATTAAAAATCCTAAAAAAATACTGTTTTAACATTATATATTTTAATACAAGCTCCCCCCCCCCCCACACACACACACACACGCACGCACCCGCGCGCGCGCGCGCGCAACAACAGCAGCAGAGAGGGTTTGGAGTCAAGAAATACTACGGGAGTGACGAACCGCGGGGTCCTTTTCTCTGCTGTGACACACACGCACATGTACACGCACACAACAGCAGCAGCAGAGAGGGTTTGGAGTCAAAAAATACTACGGGAGTGACGAACCGCGGGGTCCCTTTCTCTGCTGTGACACACGCACGCACGCACGCACACACACACACACACACACACACACACACAGAATTCGAATATCTTTAAAAATGATAAAGATATCACTTACAAGATTTTAAAAAACTCCGTACTTTCACTCCCGTAGCGGTACAAACGGGTACAAACGATTCCGAAACAGCACCCGCTTGCGGATTTTAAATATCTCGAAAAATGGCGAAGATAGCTCTTACCCTTATTTTTGAAATTCGGTACAATCACCCCCTTAAGGGTACAAACGAAACTGGCGGTGGTACAAACGGGTACAAACGATTCCGAAACAGCACCCGCTTGCGGATTTTAAATATCTCGGAAAATGGCGAAGATAGCTCTTACCCTTATTTTTGAAATTCGGTACAATCACCCCCTTAAGGGTACAAACGAAACTGGCGGTGGTACAAACGGGTACAAACGATTCCGAAACAGCACCCGCTTGCGGATTTTAAATATCTCGAAAAATGACAAAGTTACCCTTATACGAATTTTCGATGTCCCGTATTTCCACCCCCGTGAGGGTACAAACGAAACAAAAAGCGGTACAAACGAGTACAAACGATGCTTAATCGAATGGCATTTGGAGGATTATTGTATCTCAAAGTGGGGTGCTGAAGATTTTTTATCCCCCTGTAACTTTCACCCCTTTGAGGTACAAACGAAATAACCTGTGGTACAATCGGGTACAAACCAAGCGTAATCGAATGCACATATAAAAAATATTTTTTATAAAAGTCGGGTGCTAAGTTCACATAGGTCCAGTAGGCCTAGTCCACATGCAATTCACTATTCTAAAATTTAGCGCATTCTTCTTCGCTTTGCTGTTCTTGATGGACCAGGTGTTGCGAGTTCATCGTCATTAGTACTGATCGAAACGTCACAGACCGAAATTTCTTCCACATCATCCGCGATGGGATTATCAGTTTCATCGCAATCCTCTTCGTTCTCGATTTCATCATACGTTTGCTCGAAAATAGTCTCCGTTTCTTCCTCTTCGTCGCTATCTTGTGATGGAACTTGCGAGTTATCACAGGTAC
Source organism: Temnothorax rugatulus (assembly GCA_035220575.1). NCBI lineage: Eukaryota > Metazoa > Arthropoda > Insecta > Hymenoptera > Formicidae > Temnothorax > Temnothorax rugatulus. The sequence goes on along the minus strand of JASTWL010000830.1, from coordinate 4,853 downwards.
CACTACAATTCGTGCATATAACGGAGCACTTTAACCCAGCCTTTCTGCATCCACAAGCTTTCTGACATCTTTTTTTGCATTTGCAAGAAATAAGTTTTAACAAGCTTTCCGGAGCTGGGGGCTCGAGTGTGGTGATAGGAATTAGCCCGTTCTTGTTTTTTTTCCATCACGAAGAGGAAGAAACGGAGACTATTTTCGAGCAAACGTATGATGAAATCGAGAACGAAGAGGATTGCGATGAAACTGATAATCCCATCGCGGATGATGTGGAAGAAATTTCGGTCTGTGACATTTCGATCAGTACTAATGACGATGAACTCGCAACACCTGGTCCATCAAGAACAGCGAAGCGAAGAAGAATGCGCTAAATTTTAGAATAGTGAATTGCATGTGGACTAGGCCTACTGGGGATACCACGGTAAAAAAAACGCGCCGCTTACTGTATAGAAATGTTTTTATCGTGGAATGAGTCGGAAAGGAGATATTGTCAAAAAACTGCATTTAGGCGCCATTTTTCCAATATGGCGGCGCGAGCGGCAAAGATACGAGGTGGCAAAGTTGAAATTCGGAAAGAGCACATCGAAATATATAAAATTACCCATTTTCAAAACTCCCGGAAAACTTTCCAGGTAACCTCTTCTTTTACAACCAAATGACTGTACTATTATGCCTCTTACTATCTTAAAAATAAAAATGCATACATTGTACTTTAGCCTCTGTCTTACATTCATAAACTTAAGGGTTTGCAGCATCAATTCAACCTTTGTATATCGCGAGCATTGCAGTATGACTCTCATTGCACGGTTTTGTGCCACTTGCAGTCGATTCAGTTGCGTTTCACCCATGCCTACTAATAACGTTGCGCAATATTCAAAATGAGGCGCTATGATAGACTTATACACAGTACATCTAGTGTACACCGTTATATCATTTCCTATTCTATTCAGAAAACTCACTTTTTTCCCTATCTTCTTTAACATATAATCACAGTGATCCTCCCAGAGGAGTTTACTATCAATCATTACACCCAGATGTTTCGCTATCTCGACACGCTCTATTACAGTTCCATCCAAACTTTTTACTGTTATGTCTGTTTTTATTTCTTTCCTTATACTTCTAATTATCATATATTTGGTTTTATCTGCATTCATTTTTAACAAATTCACATTCATCCATTCTTCGAGTATACCAAGCACCATATTTAGTTTTATTTCTAATTCCTCACAACTTTCTCCTGTTACACTTGCGGTCGTGTCATCTGCAAATAATCTAAATATACTTCCCTCCGGACAGACTTTAACTATATCATTTATATACAAAATAAACAATAGAGGTCCTAATACGGATCCTTGTGGCACGCCATATATTGTCTCAATTATTTTAGAACATATATCATTGAATCTAACTTGCTGCTTTCTATTACTTAAATACGATATTATCCATTCCAATACCACTCCTCTTATTCCATACTGATATAATTTTTCCACTAATCTTACTCTATCAATTGTCTCAAACGCTCTCCTGAGATCCAGAAATAATACTCCTACCATTTTTTTCTCCTCAATTATCAATTTCCATTCCTCGATCAAACTTTGAATTGCTGTCTCACACGACTGCTGTTTCCTAAAACCCGATTGGTATTCGGTTAATATTTCATTATCTTCTATAAATTTATCCAACTGTTTTTTAACAACTAACTCTAACACTTTTTCACATATCGGTAACATATTAATCGGTCTATACTCGCTCGCTTTTTTTGGTTTGCTTACCTTTGGTATCGGTATTATCGTGGATGTTTTCCATCTTTCTGGAAATTTACCTGTCCTAAGCGAATCATTTATTACACCTACAAACTCATCTTTTATTACAGGTAGCACCATTTTCAATATACTACTATCTATCCCTTCCTCTGTTCCGTTCTTTCGTGGTAGTTCCCTAACAATTTGTTCCAGGTCTCTTGCAGTAATTGGCTCAAAATTTTCCATAATTCCCTTATTCTCAATTACGTAAATAGATCTTTTACCTGTGCCTTTTGTTCTTTTATTACTAATAGATTGCACAATGTTACTAATACTTTTTACATAATATGTATTAAATTTATCCGCTATATTGCTTCCTTCCGTGTCTTCTAATATTTCAAAATCTACGTTATCGATGTTCTCTGAACCCCTTTGCTCACCCTTAATTAATTCTTTCAAAGTTTTCCACATCTTCGTAGGATCCCTCCTATTATTATCTATCATATTTTCATAATATTCCTTCTTTTTTGCCCTGATAAGTTTTACTACTGCATTTCTTTCATTCTTGAAATGTTCCCAGTCCTGCTCCTTACCTGTGCTTATTGCTCTACTGTGAGCCTCATCCCTTCTATCTACTGCTATTCTAATTTCATCTGAGTACCACTTTTTCCCTTCCCATACTTTCGGAATCTTAAACTTTTTCTTAGGTGCTACAGTATCCAATACACTTACTATACTATTAACAAATCTCTCCGCCCTTATACTTATATCTAGCCCTTGACCTTGCTCAGTTCTTTCTTCCATTAGCCTAAAAAATTCATCTACATTAAATTTACTATAGTCCCTGCCTCTAAATTCTTTATATTTATTCCTCTTTTTATTCATATTAAATTCTACTTTTAGCCATGCATGATCCGTTATTTTAGGTTTCTCATTCACTTGTACCTTTATTTCCTTATTCGAAAAAATTAAATCTATCATCGTTCGACTATCTTTTGTAACGCTCGTTGGACAATCAACATACTGCCTCATCCCTAGGCTTTGCATTACTGTTAATAATTTCTTTGTGTAAAATGAATCTACCATTATATCTATATTAAAGTCTCCTATCACTATACAGTCATACTTTATTATTAAATTTTCTACCGTATCTTCCAAGAATCTCACGAAATCGCCATCTGATGCACTCGGCGAATGATACACTACTGCTATCATACCTGTATACAAATTCTCTCTCACTTCCACCACCACGCACCAACAGTTTGACACAATCTTTTTTTTTTCAACTATCCTAAATTTAATATCATCCCTAACATATAACAGCACTCCTCCTGTATTTCTATTTTCAGCATCACATCTAACTAAACTATACCCCGGTACATTGACCTCACTATCCTCAATTTCTACAGTCAATCTAGTCTCGGATAACGCTAGAATCGCAGGATTCACCCTCTTCATAACCTGATGTTGAATTTCATCCTTATGCGCCAAAAAGCTTTGTGCATTCGTATACCAGAGTAACTCCGATTCTTCCTGTTGTTGCTATTTTTTATCTTCCCAGCCTGCTCTTTTTTTCTCTTCCTCTAATACTTTCTTAAATGTCGGACATTCCGAATCCAGCGCCTCGTGTTCGACATTTATCTTCAAGTTGTACGTCTGATTCTCATAGGTACAGTTCACACACCTCTTCTTTGCCGTCGTACACTTCATTCGCCTTATGATTTCCTGCACATTTATAACATGTTTCCTGTCTCGTGCAATTCTTAGCAATATGATAATAGGCCCAGCATTTAAAACATCTTCTAACACTAATATAATTAAATATAGGACACTTACGCCATCCTAAATTCAATTTCCTTTGTTTATTAGTGATTTATGAGTGCTTTCATCCACTTCAATTATTACGGGATCCTTGCTCAGTATTCTTATTTTTCCTCTAATATTTTCTTCACTAAGTGCACACAGACTTCCTCGCCAATTCTATTCTGCTTCTTGATTGTACCTATCAATTCATCATCCTCCATTTCATTTCTTCTCCACCAACATTAATTATTTTAATCTTAGGTTTCCTCTTCTGTGGCTCCGTGACCTTGACCTCCTCACCCATTGCCGCTTGTACTGTCGCCTTAAGCTTTTCCTTCTCTTCTTCCGTCTCGTATCCTAAGATCACTGTCCCTTTGCCTCCTTTTCTCAATTTCGTAATTCCTATTTCCATCTTGGTTATATCAATTTTATCTTTAATTATTTGCTTCGTTATTTCACTCTCTTGTTGTACCTTTGGCTTTATAATCAAGATATTCTCCTCCTTCCTCATCGAGAGCACATCGCTATATTTTTTTGCCGCTCCACCTGTTGGTCCACATGCCCCTTGCATCAACATTTTTCTCAATTCTTCTATTTCCTGTTTAATGCCTCCCATCTCCTCATGAACTATTTCTTTTATCATTATCTTGATCTCCTTTTTACATGCTGTCTCATCTTTTAAATCCTTCACTGTTTTTACAAGCCAATCTATTTTCCTATCAATATCCCCCGCTCCACTCGAGGCTCTATTCCCGCTGCTTGTCGTCGGGTACACAGGGGGAGAGGGAGCGGGATTGATTTTTGCAGGTACCGCTGCTCTTCCTGCCGATGCTACTGCTTTACTTATATCAGCTATTTTATCACCATCACTACTAACGAACTTCTCAAATGGGCCAGGACACAGCACCAATTCGCGGTTTTTATCATAAATTTTGTGCTTAGATACACATCCTGGGTGGAAGAAGAGCTTAACACAGGACTTGCATGCAATCACTTCAGTTTTTATAGCCTTCTTACATGCCGAGCATCGATACTCGGCATATTCCTCGTTCATTCTGCTAATATCGACAGAGACGGCTAATTGACTCGTCACCTTCACACGTCACTTTCACACGTCAGCGTTTTGTGTTCGCCGCCGATGTCTACCTGTCGTACGAGGCTTCGATGACCTCTGTACGAAATGCAGTTCTCGTGTCTATGTCTCAGCATATCCCGGCTAGATAACACTCATGGCTAACCCCGGTCTACGCAGATATTCTAGCCACAACTTTTAACACTCTCCCTCACTTCTAAACCACTCAAAACTTGACA
>JASTWL010000829.1:0-75406 GCA_035220575.1 Temnothorax rugatulus | reverse complement strand
ATCGGCGAGATATACCCGCCCGGTAATGTCGTGATCGTGAAGTTTGCCGCCAACGTTTCCGCGGTGCTCGCGTTCACGAAGGAGGCTTCGGACCCGCGTGTGTCTAAGAGAGCGTCGAAACGTTTGGTCCGCTACGCGGACGCTCAGGTGCGGACGCGGTTTGTAGGTTAAGCGGAGGACCGGGGGGACGGCCGCCTCTTCCCCGGCCCGCGCGGCATTTCCCGACGGCGGGTGGCAATCACGCGTAAACACGCCGTCCCGCCCACATTGTGAGCAAAATCGTTTGGGTGGCCGGCGGCAATCAAAACGGGTGTGCCCGCGCTGTACAGCGCCAGCAACACTCGTGTCGGTTGTAGGCGGTCGCGGCGAGCGCCGGGTAGCGGGGCGGCAGGCTGTCGCGCGCGAGTCTGTCTCCTCTATGCGCTCGAACTTCCTCCGCCTGGCGCAGTATCTCGCGCGTCCGTGTTGACGGCATCGCGTCGGATGTAGAGCTGGTACCGCGGGTGCATATTATCGTAGAGCGCGTCGAGCCGGTCTTTCCTCTGTGAACCCGGTTGCTCGGCGCATCATGGTGAGCATTTCGGTGGCGCATTTGCGGTACGGGTTCGTCCGGTCGCTGCATTCGCGTCTGGATTTCGCGAATGAGTTGAGCGCGGTATCGTCGCGGGAGGTAATATTCGCGAAATCGGCGTGGAAGTCCTCCCAGCCCTGCCATGTGTGCCCGGTTATTCCGGTACCACAGAAGCGCGTCGCCCTTAAGTAACTCCGGAAGTCCCGCCAGTATTTGCGCGCCGGAAATCTGGTACGCGTCCTTAAGTTCCTCTAGCCGCTCGAGAAACGCGACGGGGTCTTTGCCATCAAAATGGCACCCCCATTTCCTTATTTGAGTCCACGACCTGGCCGGGGAATCCGGCCGGGCGATCGCTAACCTGCCGGAAAGAAAACTTCGTACGGTGTTGCGGAGCCGGCGTCGAGCCGGTCGTCGTCGGCGCGAGGAACGTTTCCCGCCGGCTGTATAATGATCGGAGGCACCTTTTTTCGTCTCGTTGCCCCCCGCGGCGTCGGTTCGCGTCATCTCGGGATGATCGGTCGCATGAGCACTCAGGCGTTTGCCGTAGCTCGTCCATCGTGCCGACGGCGTCGAGTTCGCGTCGCGTGAGCTCTTCGATTAGCTCGTTTTTCGTGAGTTTATATATCCACGCCTTTGGCATTGCGTATCCTGTCTTTTGTCTCTCGGAACGATCAAAACGGTCCCTGTTCGGGCGCCATGTAACGGCCTGCCTTTTGGCTGTTTATATCGAACGCGGACTAGCTCGCCGGACCAGGAGTTCGATGGTAGGCCCAGAGACAGAAGGCAGTTTTGATACGAAACGTGGTTTATTACGGTAGTTCAAATTACAATCATATTGTCGCGATATGTACAACGGAGATGCCTGCGAATCATGCGGCTAACGCGGGGCGGTTTATTTATCTAGACGAGGGTCGCGGTAATTACAACGTACGGAAAACGCATTCGGTTTATGCGGCGGACGCGAGCGGATTATATTTTATAAGACGGTCGCGATATTACAAAAGTACGGAAACGCAATCGGTTTACCGCGGCGGACGCGGGCGGATTATACTTTACAAGACGGTCGCAATAATTACAAAGTATTCGGTGTATGCGGCGGACGCGAGCGGATTATATTTTACAAGACGGTCGCGATATTACAACAGTACGGAAACGCAATCGGTTTACGCGGCGGACGCGGGCGGATTATACTTTACAAGACGGTCGCGATATTTACAAAGTATTCGGTGTATGCGGCGAACGTAAATCAGGTGGTCCGTATCGGCGCGACGCGGTACGCGTGCGAGCGGGGCCTTCAAGCCGGCCAATGGCTGGTCGGCCCGCGGCGCGAGATTCGCGGCGCGGGCGCGTGTATGCTATACGGCGCGGTCTTTCTCGCGAGATGAGTTTACGAATTACGCGGCGCGTAGGGAAGGAAAACGAAACGGCCAGGGACTAGGCTGGCCGATCGGTGGTCTAGGAGGTCCGGCTGTTCCGGGTGGCAAGAACACTTGTCGAGAGGCTGAGCACGCTCGACCCCTGGTTACCGTGGCAGACGGGGCTTTTCTTGGGAGGAAGGCGGTCAGCGCTCGAGAACTCTCGAACGAGGCACAGAACGCTGTACCCCGTTTCGTAGGCTGGCCTAGGAAGCGTGAAAGGTACTCGTCTCCGAGGATAGCGGAGCACGGGTAGCTAGACTCGGATCGGAGTGTGTCTATCGTTCGCGGTGCCGGCAATTTATACTCGCCCGGGCGGTACGCTAGGGAGGGGAGGCCGATTCCCGCGCGAGCCGCGCCGCCGACGGAGCGGAGCGGAATCGGGGTGGCGGTAAGCGCGCTCGCGCTCGGAGGCGATCGGCTCCCCTCGGTCTTCTTCGTAGACCCGGGGAGATGCTGGTGCCGCGGAGTGCCGCGCACACAGCGGTGTTTTTAGGCGTTTAAAAATAAGGTGGGCGCACCGCGCCCTTACCTCGCCCGACGGAGATCGTCGGGCGGCATCCGGCAGCTCGTCGCCGGGAATGATGCATGTGTGGGGGTGCATCGTTACCTCCTGAATGACTTTGAAAATAATTCTGACGAAAAATTAGGATCGATGGAGGGAGATAAATCGAAGAGGACCCTTATGGAAAAATACACTCAACTTTTGGTGTTAACCGTTAAAAAAACACCAAAGAAAAACCTTAAAGTTGGGTGTGATTTCGGACCGCCAATTGAAGGTTAACCATCATTTGAAGGTTAACTTTCAATTGGTGATCCAAAAATCACACCCAACTTTAAGGGTTTTTCTTTGGTGTTTTTTTTACGGTTAAACACCAACAGTTGAGTGTATTTTTCCGTAAGGGTACAGCGCGGTCACCCATCCGAGTCAGTACCGCACCTAATATCGCTTGACATCGATGATCGAACAGACTAGTGGCGATCCTTTGATTCTGACGCTTCCTTGTTGCTTATACTCTTATATAACATATCTTTATAGCGTTCAAAAATCGTGTATTGATAATAACTGGTAAATATTAAAAATAATAATGCAATTACAATTAATGTACAATAATTATTAATATAAAATTCGTATATTTAACATAATATAATATTAATATAATAACGTTAACAGCATGCATGAGAACGCCTAAAGACGCTACCTGACAAAATAAAGAATTTATTTAATGAATTGAAAAATAATTAAGAATCAAATTTAAAGAAACATAAATCTAAAAAAATCTATTCTTATGTATGTGTGTGCATATATGTTCACGGAGTAAATTATAGTACTATATTATCAATACTCGATTAATAATAATAATAAGGGCCGTCAATTGACACTTAAACACGAAGATTAACACAATGACATTTAAACGACACCCAACGATAAAGGGATCATGGGCGACACTGATTAAACCGACATAGAACATTAAAGGTTAACACCCTGTTAACACCAAACCAACATCCAACGATGAGGATCAATCTCCAACCTACACTAAACATTAAGGCTTAATCACCAACCTACACTTATCATTGAAAATAAACTCCCAATATACACTCATCATTGAGGAGTAATTACCCACAACTTACCTAAACCTTAATGGTCAACACTCAATCAACACCTAAATTTAAGAGTTGACACTTAACTTTGATGGCAAACACTAAACTTACGCTCAAATTGAGTGTCAACTAGCGTAAGTTTAGTGTTAACACTTAACTTTGGGTGTTAACCATCGAAGTTGAGTGTACTTTCTCATAAGGGGAGAAGGAAGAAAAAAAATAGATATTGTATTCATTGTTGTCCGCAGTCTGTAATTAGGCTAAATAGTACTTTCCATGGGAAATGGCCCATTTTTTAAACAAACGCGGCCCGACGCCGTGTGACGAAATATTACCGAGCGATAATTAACATATTGTTGCATCCAAACTGGCCGACTGTGTGATATAGCAGGAGAATTTAACCGCGCAATTAACGAATTTGCCGAGAGTAATGCAAGTGCCGACATTGCTCTTTTCATAGAGTGGTGAGCTGAAAAATAATATCCTGGGTTATCTTACTTCGTGCGTATTTTTATAAAATAACATTGTGCCGAATGAAATATTTGAAAAGTTTACATTGTTTGCGACATTTTTTTAATGATAATATCAATCGAGGTATTAATACTCATGTATCTGTGGCATCAACTTTTTTTTACAATATGTAACAAGACTATTTTATACTTGCAGATTTTAACACAATTAATTACATTCCGTTTTCTATTTTTATATGTATTAAGTGTATTATCGCGTTATCTAAATTCTTCCTATTTAAATTCTTTCTCGAACTTTGTTAAGACTCATGATAGATGTGATTCCTTTACGATCTTGAATTCTAAATGAACGTTTTAATTGTATAGGCTTTATGAAAGACTAATCTTTCTTAATATAGAACTAAAAGTGTATTAGTGTCATTTATTATAGCAACACTATTATTGAGATTAACAAAGCACGAGAAAGTAAAAAACAAAATTATCAAAATGCACGTTGTCTAAAATACATAGCAAAGCGTTTTTTAAAATATTACATGTAATATATATATTTATTTAAAAATTTAGTGCAATAAAAAGTGCAATGAAAAAGAAAGACATATTCTTGTTACCTTTCCAAAAACCTTTCCTAAACATTTCATGAAGAAAGTAACAATATTTTACAAAATATTTATCATAATGATTTAATAAATATTTAATAATATGTACCATAATATTTACGATAAACATTTTTATAATATTTATAATAAATATTTATCATCTGTTCAATCTAAGATTCCAAAAATATTTATGAAATATTTTGATAAATATTTATAAAATATTCAAATAATTATTATAAATATTTTGTACATATTTTATAAATATTGTGTGCTGTTTGGGTTCTCTATTACACTTTATTATACATCTATTCTCTAATTCTCTTATTATCACTATTACCTCTATCTCTATCTCTAAAAAAGCAAAAACATCTATCTCCTTCTAACAAGATTTATCGAACGTTCTTATTAGCTGAGAAATTACCTCTATCTAAAAAGGCAAAAACATCTATCTCCTTCTAACAGCATTTATCGAACGTTCTTATTAGCTGAGAATTCTCTCGTTTTGCTCGTCAGCAACGAGAAATATTATTTACTTACCCTCTAATCTTCTAAGTACTTCTATCTCTCTTCTTATGCCCTTCGCGGCGTCTCACACACTTCGTACGCACGTGTCGCGTTCCTCGCACAGGGGAATCGTGCCCTGGGCCCATAACCTGTTGTAACTATCGCTCAGAACGCTACGGAATGTGGCAAGATGGGCAGGAAATAATCTCTTTCTATTCTCTGAACACTCTCAGTACTCTATTTATTCTATATGTAATATATCACACTCTGTATCGTAAATCACAATCGACGTCTGAACACGTCTGAACACGACAGTGACCGTGGCTCTTATGAGCACCCATGAAACCCGCACGCACGCGTAGCGCTTCGAGCCGCGCCACCAACCGGGAGCTGCCCTCTGAAAGGGCGGGAGCACATCGCTCGTTCAAAGCCTTCTCACAACATTTTTCATAATATTAAATCAGACATGTCGCTATATATGAGACGTCGATCCCAACGTTATTTTCGCCATTACGACCGTTTTTGGATAAAACGAGTAGCACCAACCCGATTTTCAATGTATCGGAAGCTTAAACGGACAAATAATTTAATAGAGCGATACCACAGGACATTAAATCATAAATTCACAGATAACCATGACCCATGGATGTTTATAAGTAAGTTTTGTACATACATTAATATAAATTGTGAGGAATAACTATGTATACATATTCATAATTATTACGTAAAATATTATTATATATATACCATTTGCTTTAATTTTTTATTTACAGAAAAATTAGAAGAATTGCAGGCGACAACTCGTCGAGACACAGATTAATAGACAGATTGCCAATGGCCCCTCAGAAGTCGAGACCACCATTTCCGTGACTTGATTACCAATACACTTTGCCCCTTACCGACACACTTTGCCCCTAGGATTGAGTCCGGACTAAATCACATTACAGACTTTGCCCCTGGTGCGAGTCCGAACTAAATATACCCGATTTTACCTACAGACTTTGCCCCTGGTGCGAATCCGGACTAAATATATCCGATTTTATCTACAGACTGAGACTTTGCCCCTGATGCGAGCGTGCGAGTCCGGACTAAATATATATCCAATTTTAGAGTTGGAAACTATTTTTTTTTGTTTCGGCCGAAATAGAAACTGAAAACCGAAACTTTTGAAGGAGTTTTACAAAAGCGATATAGTTTTAAAAAATCGTTGGGAATTATTTATGTATCTACTCTTTTTATTAAATATCACTGAAATATAAAAATATTTGTCAAATATTATAACAATATAAAACATTATAATATTGCATCCCCAACTTTAAAAATTATAAAATCACATAAGTATTATTCAGATCACATAAAAGTTTGTACTTGAGATGTTTTTATTACTTAAACTTAGATATATAATAATTAACTTTAGTAATCAGTAATATTGAACTCAAACAATATTTTATATTATAATAAAAATAAAAATTTCTGAACAAGATTCGGATCAGAACAAGAACCGAATTCGAACAAGATCCGGATATCCGCGGATTTTTACTTAAATAAAATATTTTATCTTGGATCTATTTCTATCTCGGACATATCTTGATAAACGGATAATTGTCATCACTAGCGGTCCGAAAATATCGAGATTTTCGTTTCCACCGGTTCTCGAACCCGGTTTTTATATTATGGCGCATGGAATAAAAATTATTTATATTTTGTTAATATTATGTTTTATAATTATATATTTTTATATATTAATAAATATTTTTTTCTGTACTTAATTGTATAGACCACATATATTAGTGACATATAAAAATTACAGTTAAAAAATATTTATTTCAATTATTTATTGTCTTATAGTTATTGGTTCTCATTCTTAATATATTATATACGATCAAAATTAACATTTTGATTATCTTTATATACAATATACATATACTGCAGTTATATACATATATGTTATATGTCAGCCATATAATAAAATTGTAATTATTTATTAATTATGTTTTATTTATTATAATCATATAATATATACAGAAATGATAGCCAAATTTGGACAACGGATTCATATGTTCAGCTAGCAAAAATACATCGGAAACGACTATTCACACTCGTGTTGCAAAGAAAGTCAAATTTTGTCGGACAGTATATATTAAGTGGAAAAAAGAGATATTTTCAAACTGCTTTATCTCGAAAACAAAAAATTATATCCACACGAAATAAAACGCATTTTAAGGGCTTATGAGTAGACCGCAAGGAAAAAAAGGTGAAATTCGGGAATTTTTATCTTGAAAACAATTAATTCGATTCGATCCGGGTTTTTTTTATTTAAAAGTATCTACATTGAGGCACGTTCACAAATTTTTTTTAAGGGAATTCATTCAAATTCCCTTAAAAAAATTTGTGAACGTGCCTGTAGATACTTTTAAATAAAAAATACCCGGATCAAATCAAATTAATAGTTTCCAAGATAAAAATTCCCGAATTTCACCTTTTTTTCTTGCGGCCTACTCATATGTCTCATATGTAACCCCTTAAAGCTAAAAGTTGGCATTTTTATGTGGCATAAATTAAATTGAGAAAACAAGCACAGTAACAACTGTGCCGCAATCAACACGTAGAACTACGTCTATTAGAATAGAACATATATGGAAGAGGCATTGAACATCGAGTCTGTGTCCGACGTAGTTCTACGTTGTTGGCACAAACTGTGCCGCAAGCAACAACGTAGAACTACGTCGGACACAGACTCGATGTTCAATGCCTCTTCCATATATGTTCTATTCTAATAGACGTAGTTCTACGTGTTGATTGCGGCACAGTTGTTACTGTGCTTGTTTATTTTTTTCGAATTTTTAAGAAAAAATAAGTTTTGAAAATCGACGAAGTATCAGGAGAACATAACCGACGAAGAGGTCGCACTATTCAAAATTCCAAAAATTAAAAAATTTACGAAAAAATCGACAAAATATCAGGAGAACATAACTGTTGAAGAGGTCACACTATCCAAAATTCCAAAAATTAATGAAATCAACGAAGTATCAGGAGCACATAACCGACGAAGAAGTCGCACTATCCAAAATCCCAAAAATTATTTTCTTAAAATCAACGAAGTATCAAGAGAACATAACCAACGAAGAGGTCGCACTATCAAAAATTTTCTAGAAATTAACGAAGTATCAGAAGAACATAACCGCTGAAGAGGTCGCAATATCCAATATTCTAATAATTAATTCGAAAAATCGACGAAGTATCAGGAGCACATAACCGACGAAGAGGTCGCACTATCCAAAATCCCCAAAATTATTTTCGAAAAATCGACGAAGTATCAGGAGAACATAACCAACGAAGAGGTCGCAACATCAAAAATTTTCGAAAAATTAACAAAGTATTAGGAGAACATAACCGACGAAGAGGTCGCACTATCCAAAATTCCAAAAATTAAATAATTTTCGAAAAATCGATGAAGTATCAGGAGAACATAACCAACGAAGAGCGAAAACATTTAGCAACCGACGAAGAGGTCGCACTATCCAAAATTCCCAAAATTAAAAAATTTTCGAAAAATCGATGAAGTATCAGGAGAACATAACCAACGAAGAGCGAAAACATTTAGCTTACATCGAGTTCTTTCAAAAACTATATAATAAAGTATATTTTCCTTTAATACTTTTCGAGAACAAACCCATATCGAAAAATTAACCACGAAAACATTTAGCTTACATCGAGAGCTTTCAAAAACTATATAATAAAGTATATTTTTCTTTAATACTTTTCGAGAAAAAGAAAACGTTGCATGAAAACGTTGCAAGAAAACGTTGCATGAAAACGTTGCATGAAAACGTTGCAAGAAAACGTTGCAATCATACCCCCATACCCCCCGAGAAAGACGTAGTTCTACGTCAAAAAAAATGCTACCGGTGCTATAAAGTCCTAAAGAAATTCAAAAACGTCATTTTTGGCCTCTGACGCCATTTTTCTCAAAATTGTGACGTAATAGCCAAGGCTGACAATACGGATTCAGAAGGTTTTGTCGGACAGTGTAATTATTATTATAAAAGTATGTTTTCGATATAATATATTTATTTTATTTTTTACAATCTTTATTTGTAATTAAAAATGAAAACGGGGCCTATCGTTTCAGGCCTCGTATTCCCGCGCCCTCGTCCTCTCCATCCCCCTCTCCAGCTTCCTCTTCTCCAGCCTCCTCTGGCTCTATTCCAGTCTCTTTCTCTCCAGCCAACTTCTCTCCAGCCTCCTCTTCTCCATGTTCTTCCTCTTCCTCTATATGGACCATAATACCTACACAGAAAATGCAACATCAAAGCAATAAATAAATGCACAATTAAATAGAAATGATTTTAGAACGTTATAATTAAATTAACAAATATAACGTACCTATTTCTTTCTTTGATGTTTTTTCCTCCTCTTTTCTTTTTTTTTTTTGCCTTTCTTCCTCATTTTCTTTATCCTCGTCATCCTCATCGTCATCTACGTTCATGTCATCGTTATCTACGTTCATGTCTTCCTCCTGGCTTTTTGGATTTTGTTTTTCCATCTCCCTCTGTTTTCGTTCCTCTTCATTTTTTTTCTCCATCAGTCTCCTAATTCATAAGTAAATCAGTAATAAATAAAATCACGAACCGTTTTGTTGCCTAACTAATGCACGCTATTTGTAACGGTGGAACCAGACTATGCGCGAATTCGTAATTCGCGATTCGTGATTCGTATATTCGTGAATAGTGTGGAGGGAAAATTCGTCGATTATTCGATGAATTTTCGACGAATTTTCCCTCCACACTATTCACGAATATACGAATCGCGAATTACGAATTCGCGCATAGTCTGGTTTCCTTACCTATACTAGAACTAAACATCACAGACGCGTGCTACTTAGATATTTACTTTTATATTTACAATGTACAAAACAATTACGCAATTACGATAACCTGACGTTTGAGCTACCAAAATACGATTTAGGCTGTGGTCCACTTAACGCTACAAATTCTTCGAACTGTTCTTCTCCTTTTTTTTTGCATTAAAAGGAAGATGAAGAAGAACGTTTCGAAGGATTTGTAGCATTAAATAAATGGACTGCAGCCTTATACGATATCCTTGTGCTGACAATAATCTCGCAGTACGAAGTGAGCACAATGAGAGAATCAGCATTGCGGGAAAGAGGCAACGATTCTATTCGATTTAACACGGCTTTTTTAAGAATGGAAATCTAAAAATCTAATCTAAAAATAAAGAATAACAATATTCTAACCTTTCCTTTTTATCCGCTTCTTCCTTTTCTTGCTTCTTCCTCTCTCTTTTTCTCTCTTCCTCTTTCTTTCTCTCTAGACTCCTCCTCAAATCTTCATTCCCGGCCTTTCCATTACTTTTCTTACTCATTTCTTGATTCTTCTATTGCGTGCTAGTGAATTCTTAACGCAGGCAACCACGAGGACCGAACCCTGGTAAAAATTACCGTTAGAAACGGATAGAACGTGCATTCTATCCGTTTCTGACTGTTTTACTATGCGTTTCTTTCCCTGCAATTACGGATAGAAACAGATGAAAAGTGTTGCAGATTCTATAAGACTGTGTACGCAAAGACGGTGGGGAAGGCTAACTGCATCTAACTGATTCCTAACGGAACGGAACTTATCCGGATCTATGCGCAAACGTAATTACGAATCCTATCCGTTTCTATACGCAACCAGTTTTGAATGTCTATCCGCATCTGATTGCGGAACCTGACAGAATATCTATCTGCATTTATACGGAACGGAACTTATCCGGATCTATGCGCAAACGTAATTACGAATCCTATCCGTTTCTATACGCAACCAGTTTTGAATGTCTATCCGCATCTGATTGCGGAACCTGACAGAATATCTATCTGCATTTATACGGAACGGAACTTATCCGAATCTATGCGCAAACGTAATTACGAATCCTATCCGTTTCTATACGCAACCAGTTTTGAATGTCTATCCGTATCTGATTGCGGAACCTGACAGAATATCTATCTGCATTTATCGACGTAACGTTTACTTGTCCGCTCTATCTGTTTCTTACTGAAAATGCGTATACGCTTTCTATCCGTTTCTTACTGCAAATACGTATACGTATTCTATCCGTTTTTTTACAGAAAAACAGATAAATATCTATCTGCATTTGCATGTAATTGTGGCTTGCTCGCTCTATCCGTTTCTAACTGCAAATGCGTATGCGCACCTTATCCGATTGTTACTGCAAAAATACATGCACACACATATTATTACTTTTTTTAGGACATATTAGTATATAATGCTAATTAAGCATTTTATTTTCTGTTTTAATGAAATACGAAAGCCAACAAAAGCAGAGGTGGATATCGATGGTAATAATCTAAATGTTGATATAAAATATTTCTTTATAAAAAATGAATACATATTTAACATTATATAGATATTTATTATATTTTTTCCAAATATATATATATTTTTAAGTCTTCTTTTTTTCTTTTTTACTCTATTGTCTGGATGGAAGTATCATCTGAAACAATACAAATATATCTTTATAAAATCACTAATAAAAAATCAGGCTTAGAGCAGCAACTGGGTGTTCGTGTCGTATTGGTTTATTGATAATCAGTAAAAGTAAAGATAAACAGACGTTTCGGTCTCACATTAGACCATTTTCAATGTAAAGAAGTAAAACTAAATCAATAATTTCTGAACGTAAGCGTTTTAGCGTTTCGTTTTTTATGTTCAGAAATTATTGATTTAGTTTTACTTCTTTACATTGAAAATGTGAGACCGAAACGTCTGTTTATCTTTACTTTTACAGATTATCAATAAACCAACACGACACGAACACCCAGTTGCGGCTCTAAGCCCGATTTTTTATTAGTGATTTTATAATCATTTGAGCCTTTCTACATTATTATATCTTTATATATTTTTACTGTATTTTTTATATGTAATAAGATTTACCATCTAGCTGTGCAGACTTTTCTTTGTCGCTAGTATTATCGCTATTCTTTGGTTTCAACTTAGTATCGGATATCTCTGAAAACAAGAATAATTACTTCGTGATTGATAATGAATTTCAAGCATATGCAAATACAATATGATATTTATATTATATGATTACAATATATCAAAAATTAATTAGAATTATCTTAGATATTTAAAATTAATTTTAGTGTCTGAATTAGTATTTATAATACGAATTTACCATGTAACTGTGCAGATTTTTCTTTGTTGCTAGTATTGCAGATATTCTCAGATTCCGGTTCACTATCGGAAATTTCTGAAAACGAGATTAATTACTCCGTTATTTATATTGAATTTGAAACATGCACCAATATAATATCATATTTGTACATAATAAATATCATTGAGTTCAGCTCGAATATAATAATATTATAATTATGTGATTACATTATATATCAAAAATTCATTATAATTTTATTATATATTTAATATTTATGTTTTTAATGTACACAAGAATTCAATAATGCCTTTTCGCTTGAAATTAGTTGTGTTTCTAATTTTCTATAGTGCATGTAACGTATCCTATATGGAATATGCAACGCAATGAACCTCAAGCGAAAAGACATTATTGAATTGTATTGTACGAATTTATATAAATATGATTTTACCCTTTAGCTGTGCAGATTTTTCTCTTTTGCCAGTATTGCAGCTATTCTCGGATTCCGGTTCACTATCGGAAATCTCTGAAAACAAAATTAATTACTCCGTTATTTATATTGAAATTAAAACATACACCAATACAATATCATATTCGTATATAATAAATATCATTGAGTTCAGCTCGAAAATAATAATATTATAATTATGTGATTACATTATATCAAAGAAATTCATTATAATTTTATTATATATTTAATATTTATAACAAGAATCAAGGGTAACAACGGCCACTGACGAGCAATAACGAATATTATAATTCAAACATAATATCTTAAACAATGTTGGTACGTTTCTGCACACATGTTATATACACACGAGCTTGTTATTTAGAATTTATCTTACACCCTGGCCTAAATGGGGTATAATGCAAGTCATGGTTTCAATGTTAGATCGTATTATTGTTATGGAGAACTTATTCATTGTGCAATTTGATTGGATGTAGAATTTTATGTTTTTAGATTATGATTTAAAATATTAATTGGCTGATGAAAGCACAGTGTGCAGAAACGTACCAACATTGTTTAAGATATTATGTTTGAATTATAATATTCGTTATTGCTCGTCAGTGGCCGTTGTTACCCTTGATTCTTGTTATATACACACGAGCTTGTTATTTAGAATTTAATATTTATGTTTTTAGTGTACACGAGAATTCCTTTTGCTTAATGCCTTTTTGCTCGAAATTAGTTGCGTTTCTAATTTTCTATAGTGCATGTAACGTATTCTATATGGAATATGCAACGCAATGAACCTCAAGCGAAAAGGTATTATTGAATTGTATTGTACGAATTTGTATAAATATGAATTTACCATGTAACTGTGCAGATTTTTCTTTTTTGCCAGTATTGCAGCTATTCTCGGATTCCGGTTCACTATCGGAAATCTCTGAAAACAAGATTAATTACTCCGTTATTTATATTGAATTTGAAACATACATCAATACAATATCATATTCGTATATAATAAATATCATTGAGTTCAGCTTGGATATAATACAATTATGTGATTACATTGTATCAAAAAACTTCATTATAATTTTATTATATATTTAATATTAATGTTTTTAGTGTACACACAAGAATTCAATAATGCCTTTTCCTTTGAAATTAGTTGCGTTTCTGATTTTCTATAGTGCATGTAACGTATTCTATATGGAATATACAACGGAATGAATCTTAAGCGAAAAGGTATTATTGAATTGTATTGTATGAATTTATATAAATAAGATTTTACCCTTTCGCTGTGCAGATTTTTTTTTGCCAGTATTGCTGCTATTCTCGGATTCCGGTTCACTATCGGAAATCTCTGAAAACAAGATTAATTACTTACTCCGATGTATATTTGTACATTAAAATGTAATAAATATCTTTCAATTTAGTCCAAATATATTTTCAAAAATTAAAATTCCTGATTTAGGTGTAAAAAGTACTTCTTTTTATCTTATTGTCACTTTTGGCCGGTCTATTCATGTCACTTATTTTTCGTGCAATATACATAGGCACCTTGCTGCATTCTACTTGAGCTTCAACTTCGGAATTTTTTTTTATTTCAATCATCCAATATCGGAAGATGTCTGAAAAAAGTACCAATCAAATACGAGCCCATACGCCAAAGGCATTCAGTACTGTATTCTAAATAACCTTCCTATAATTTTTAGATGACTATACAGTTATACAGGGTGTTCGGCTATTAAATAAGACGATACAATAAGACAAAAATTAAGAATAACCAAACGGCGATTAAGGTTTCGTTTTTTCATTTAAATGTTCACGTAAAAAGTACTTGAAGCATATGAATATTTAAACATTTACAATTAAGAAACAAAGCCCTAATCGTAATTTTATTATTCTTGATTTTCGTCTTATTTTATCATCTACAATCACTCCTTACATTTTCTCCCATCTGTTATCGAACATCCTGTACATTTTAATTTTTAAAATGATGCTTAAAGGAGATATAAATAATTTTAAACATTGAAATATACACGTTTCAATATTTTTAAAATTCATACCTTGAATAGCGAGAATCTTTGTTTCGTTCAATTTAGGCTTCGGTTTCCGATCTTTGTATTTGTTGCATTTAATTCCAGTTACACTGGACATCTGCAAAGCCTCCAGTCCAAAAACTGCAATTGCTAGGTTTTTTACCACCATTTGTTTTGTCCTTGCATTACAAATTGCAGCATCATACGATAATTTGGGTAGCCATATGTTCCTGCCCAAGTGTATCTAAAACATTATGAATTATATCGTTAAAAAGAAAAGAGGAAAGAGAGAGTATACTGGTGAACAGTAGTGATACACCTATCCTATATTCTTTTCCATATAAATATGTTATTTCTTATCTTTTATGTTTATGTACAAATTGGTTATGTATACAATGTTATTATTTGATCAATAATGAAGATTTAAGTTTTCTTACAAAAGTAATTAAGATTATAAAATTTTCTTTTATTTTTATGAAAGCAACTTGTCAAGTACAATCAAAATCTAACTTTATTTTGAAAATTGTTATGTAATTTGTAGTTTGAAAATTGTAGTAAGAATATATGATTATTATAAATTCCATTGCAATACTTGACTTGCTATGTGAACATAACGGCCACAAATTGCATTATCTTCATCCATAGAATCAAATCTAGAAAACATATATGATAAAACATCACAGCTCTAAAGGTTAATTAATAATGTGCTCTTTGCTTCCTGTTTTTTATTTTTTGCCTATTTTCTTTTTGCCTTTTCACGCACTGTTTTAGCGAAATTGGCGAGATAAAAGTTAACAAACTCCGAAAGAGACAAAAAACATATGTGACAAGAAACACAATTATTGATAAAATAGTGCGCAAAGATGCAAAAAGGTAATAGGCAAAAAGTAAGAAACAGAAAGCAAAAAGCACATTGTATTGCAGCCTTAATTTCAAATAAAACCGTTACATTTAGCTAATTTTATAGAATTATAATGAACTCATTTGTTTATTAGTATCATGATGTTTGCAATACAAACTAAGAGAAACAACAATCTTAACAGTAATAATTCAGTATTTTGATTGCTTGTTTTTATAAGAGAACATGTAATATGTTTACTTACAGTATTGTCTTGCTTACGAATAAATTCTACAGGAGGTGCGTCTGTTCCTTCACGGCTTCTTATTTCTTCAAAGTTGTGTGCACTTACTGTAAATAAATAGAAAATTCTCTCTCTCTCTATCTCTCTCTTTTTGATTTTTTAAATTTAATATTTAACAATTTGAAGCATTTACTTCAACAATATTGAAAGGTATTTTGTATATTAAGTATTTAACAATCAAAGATATTTGCAATGTATGTTTACCTTTAAATTCGTCAAAGTATGCAACAATCTTTCTTTGAAGTTCCATATTCAAAGTATTTAATTCCATTATCTTATTGGACTGTTCGGCAATTTTAGCATCTGCTTCCTGTATTTGTGATTTCAGAATTCTATTCTTCTTTTCGAGATTATCATGTGATAAAACATAGCATTCCGTCTTACGTTTTATGTTCCGATTTTCTTCATATTTATCCTTCTACAAAAGCATACAAGATAAAAAATGTTTTTTTTTTTAATATGCTTAAATATTTCAGCTGAAAATAAGGTCAATAAACGAACAATAATATGAAGTTTGAGAAACATAAATAACCAATTTATACTAATCAAAATAATGACATGTGACGTTTTGCTGTTAATCAACTATGAAATTATAGTAAATCGAAATTTACAAATTTTTGATACCAGTGTTTTTATGCATAAATAAATAAAATGCTTACTGAAATGCACTGTTGGTTTTCTTTATTATTATTTTGCATTGGTTGCAAGTTGGTCGTCCTTTCATCAACTTTATCAATTTTTTGTTGCAATGTCTGTCTGATCTCTTCGACTTTATCTTTCTACAGAAAAATGGTGATAAAAAAATTTTTATATCTTGTAAGGTATATATAGGGAATATATAAATTACATACAGTCATCCTAGCCTTCTTTGCAGTGCCTTCTTTATTACTTTCTGAATCAGTGGTATCCGCAGCTTCGCGCATATTTTTGGGTGGTAATGTTGCCCTCTTTGTAGCAATCAACTTTTTTAGTTTATCAATAGTATCTGAAATATTCATACATTTATAATGTAAAATTCAGAGCTAATAAAGACACAATAGTTAACTGTGAAATTCACAAAGAACGTCAAATATACAAACTTATATCCATTTCCACCAATCTAGATTAACTTTGATATTGTTTAACTTACTCTTTACCTTTTTCTAATTCTTAGAACTAGAAAAAGATAAAGAATTACACACTTAAAATAGTTAAATCAAGATCAAAGTTAAGTAATCTACATTATTGGTACAAATGGATATTAAAATATCCAATATAATTTCATTTTCTTAAACACTTAAAGAACTTTTTGTTCAATAATACCATTTCCTTTGTATGTATTGACTTACCTTCTACGAATATGATGAGCCCCGTGCAGGTACCCTCACCGCACTTTATTTTATAATACTTATTTTTCCATTTCGTTGGATTGAAATATTTAATTTGTGCGACTTCAACGATATCCTTGTTCTTATGCCTGTGGCATTCCGCGTTAAATTTCATGTACGCGAACATAATTGATGTAGGAATATGAAACAAATTGGAACTCGCGACTCGTCATACGTACGACTTGTACGTGATCGACCAGAAATGCCGTGCGATGCCGGAAAGCGGTTAACGAATCACTTGGAAAAGAAGTAAAGAAAGTACACAGGATGAGACACACGAAATACAACTCGCGACTTTTATTACACGCGACTTGATGCTGTATACGTGATACCGGAAAGCGGTTAGCGGACACGGATCACTTGGAAAAGAAGTGAAGAAAGTACACAGGATGAGACACACGAAATACAACTCGCGACATTACACGCGACTTGATGCGGTATACACGTGATACCGGAAAGCGGTTAGCGGACACGGATCACTGGGAAAATAAGTGAAGAGCTACATACCGCGACCGACCACCAATCGCGTCCGTCAATCAGCGATCGCGTGACATGCGCGCGCCGTTTCGCGCGCGAACCTCTCGGCCACCATAATTGCAATCGCTCTCGGCGCCCTGGGGTCACCTCAAAAATTTTCGATCTGTCCTAATTTGATTAGTATTTAGGAAAAGGAAGACTTTTTTCACCGCTTGGATAAAAGCTGCGGCCGTTTTCTCGCCTTTTGCTAGTTACCGCACCTTTGATAAAACGCTCGTTGTCCGCCGAAATTACCGCTCAGTAATTTATTTATTTCGCGCTTGATCGTGAAATAGATTTCTCGCGCTCGAAATCTTTTTCGCACCTCGCGCGTTCAGTGCAAACGTAAGACATTTTCTGCAAATCTTTGTAAATATTAATTCGAAGAGAGGGAAAATATAAAAATTATGTGGTGTAAAATTTCCGTTAGAAACAGTGAGAAACAGATAGAATTTGTGACGGTATGTAACGGAATCCTATCCGCTGTAACTGCAAGCTTGAAGAAAAAATCCTATCCCTATCCGTTTCTATAAGCAACACTATTGTATCTGCTAATACAGACAGAAAATGTAACGGCGTGTTACTGTATCTAATGGAAATCTATCGGCATACAGCATCTCTATAAGCTTTTGCGATAGAAAAACTTGTCTGTTTCTGTCTGCATTCTGTACGTATCAGATGCTGACGGTATCTATCCGTAATTACGTCATTAATTAATTCTGCCTTTTTTGATGAACTTTTCAGTACCTCCAGTACCTCCAAATCATACTCTATTGCATTCCGAATATGGAATCTTCCGATGAAGAAGCACCAAGTAGAATGAAGAAAAGGTACAAGGTATTTTTGGATCCGCAATATCAAGAAGATTGGAATTGTCCAAAAACTCATACATCTTGGACAAAAAGAGCTTCAGAAACGAATGTTACAGAGAGTTAGTACAAGCAGTAGCATATAATAATGGCCACGTTCAGCAGAACGTTTATTTTGCAACTGTTGAAAGTTCTCTGTGCTGAGATTGAATTATACTTTTAGATCCAGTAAAATAGTTCTATCTCAGCACGGAAAACTTCCAACGGTTGCAAAATAAACGTTCTGCCGAACGCGACCATAGTATGCTTAAGCGAATTTGATTGGACGCACTATAGCGCGCATATATATGTGCATTATTTGTATGCAACGTCGCATATGTGCATCGGTGCGCACTATAGTGCGATCCAAACTGAATTCGGTATAAGTTAGTAAGACTTTTTCGATGAAACAAAAAGAATAAAAATCGTAATTGAAATGTACAAAATATAATTCTTTACACTTAAATGCATTTTACATTTTAATTAGTATTGTGCTTTATTTTATTTATAGTTCCTATTCACATGGTACTACATAATTTTTGAAATCTTTCTGAGAGTTTAAGTTCTTTACAAATATCTGTTAATATATCATTTCAATGCCATGTGAAATATTACTGCAAATATTTCTATTACTATATACTATAGTATAACAATGTAGAACAAATCATATTTTTATCGAATATTGAAATGTTTTCACGTTTCAGATAAAAAAACGGAAAATGTAATACATGATTTATCCGGTGTTAGTGAGAGTATTAACACACCATTAGAAACAGTTTCTTCTGTGAATACTTCATCTGATGATAACATGCATGATACGCATCAAAGTAACGAAGAGAATTGTTCTGGTAAAAATACTTTCAGTGATGACAATTTGACAGATGAAGGAAGTATCGAATATGATACAAATGAACTGGATAACTCGGAGTATGAAAATCTCTCAAGCGATGGAAATAATGACGAGAATTGTTCTGGTGAAAATACTTTCAGTGATGACAATTTGACAGATGAAGGAAGTATCGAATATGATACAAATGAACTGGATAACTCGGAGTATGAAAATCTCTCAACCGATGGAAATAATGACGATAATTCGATTATGTTTGAAGCATCTGCGCTAACAGTGTCAGATGTTATGCTTATGATCACGGGAGTTTGCGTGCGGTTCAATCTATCATATGAAGTAAGAAAGGCGATTGTCGATTTAATAAAATGTCTAGCTGGACCGCAATATAAAACTTGGTCCATGAGTAAATATAAATTACAAAAAAAATATGACCCACCGGAAAGTGTATTGACTTATACCTTTTTTTGTAAGTCATGCAAAATACCTTTGCTAGGACCAATATCAAAAGTAGACTTTAAAAATCAATCTTTAACTTGTAGAGAGTGTAATCAAAAACATGAATTGTCAATGCAATCTCAGTATAAATTTGTGTACGTTGATTTACAATACCAATTAAAAGAACTATTAAGTAATGATTTTATTCAGCAGACTTTAATCGAGTACATACATCATCGCAATGAGAAGAAAAATGCAGATCTCAATGTCATCACAACATTAAGTGATGTATCGGATAGTGAGCTGCATCGGAATTTGTCTTTAAAATATTCAAACAGATCAAACTACTTTCTTACGTACAATTTCAACACAGACGGTATGCCTATTTTCAATAGCTCAAAAAAAAGTGCATGGCCACTTTTGCTAATTCTAAATGAATTGCTACCATCTCTACGATTCAAACACGTATTACTATGTGCTTTATGGATAGGGGATAAAGAACCAACTCCAACGATGATGAATACGTTCTTGAAACAATTTGTTGAACAAGCCATGCGATTATCTGAAGAAGGTATTACAATAAAAAATAAAAGTAGAAGAAGGTATTACAATAAAGAATAAACAGGGATATGTTACATTTCAATTAGTCCCAATGTGCTGTGTCGTCGATTCTGTAGCACGGCCTATTGTTCAAAATAGATTACAGTACAATGGCTATTACGGTTGTTCGTGGTGTTATGCTCACGGCAAATATTTGCGCGGAATTGTGCGCTATTTATTCAACGATTCCGGTAATCTTCGGACCCACGAAACACATATGATTGATGTTCAAGAAGCCGCAGAACTCAATAAATCTGTCAGAGGCGTAAAAGGTCATTCCATTTTATTGCAATTACCACAATTCAATCCAGTCTGGGGATTTCCCTACGAGTTTATGCATGGAAGTTTACTAGGAGTGCATAAACAAATTGGGGACAGTTGTACCATTAAAGGCTCTCCAATATATTTAACTCCGGTACAACGGACAGAAGTTAATACTCGATTAACAGGTATAACTCCGATTAAAAAAATTCAGCGATTACCAAGATTTCTGACCGATAGGTGTAAATGGAAAGCGTCTGAATGGCTTTCATGGGGACTATTTTACTGTTTGCCTTGTTTAAATGGTATAATACAAGATGATGTCCTGGAACATCTGGCGCTTAGTAAATACTTTGTTTTTACTGCTACAGAACAATATTAGCGAAGATGATCTGCAGAAATGCGAAATAAATTGTTTACGCTTCGTTGCGGAATTTGAAATTTTATACGGAGAAGAATATGTAACATTTAATATTCACAGTCTGCTGCATGTTGTGCAATCTATTAGAATGGCTGGGCCATTATGGGCGACTTCCGCTTTCACATTCGAAAGTACCAATTACTATCTTAAACAGCAAGTGAGTGGACCAAAGGGCGTCGACGATCAAATTTGCAAGAGGTATCTCCGGAAGAATTTATTAAAGTGGCAAGCAGATAATAATATTCATGAAAACTCTGAAGTCTGCAGACAATATTACAAACACTTACTTACAGATCGTATACATTCTACTTCGGCTAAAATTGTCGGCGAAACAGTTTTGCTTGGTAAGGGTCGAACAACCGATAATGGTGTCATGTATGAACGGTGTATTTATAAAGGCGATTTGTATCACACTATTAGTTATAGACCAGGGAAAAGAACCAATGATTCTGTTGTACAATTAGTTAGTAACGAAAATGCTCAAATAACGGCAATTATTAATATTAATGATCGATGTTATATCGATGTTCA
Source organism: Temnothorax rugatulus (assembly GCA_035220575.1). Lineage (NCBI taxonomy): Eukaryota > Metazoa > Arthropoda > Insecta > Hymenoptera > Formicidae > Temnothorax > Temnothorax rugatulus. The sequence goes on along the minus strand of JASTWL010000829.1, from coordinate 53,620 downwards.
AGAAGTTAATACCGAAAATGCATTTCATACACCTCATATATTTAAGGTACTTGGTTATAGTAAAGATAGCAACAGAATTTCTATATCTGAGATAAAAGAAAAATTGTTAATAGTTAAGCTTCCTGACGTTACGTATGTTTGTCGAATTCCTAATATATTTAATATGTAAATGTTGGCAGCCTATCTTTCCAATAACTATTAATTTTGTTATCTTTAATAAAACTACTAATATTTGTAAATAAATTACATTTAATACATTAATAGCTAAGTCGAGTAACATGTCATCAACTATGTATTAATACAATCAAATGTAAAAAATATAATTAAGTCGAGCGAAGTCAAATACGGTCGGGCTGGATCTTAGTGCCTAATAATTTTATGTAAATTTTATATACATTTATTTATATACAATTATTATAGGCACTAAGATCCAGCCCGACCGTATTTGACCTCTCTCGATTTAATTGTGTGATTCATATATCGGTCTCGTTTTCATTTATATATTGTAAAAAAAATATTTTATTCGACATTACAATAACCGAATTAATTATTATTTGCACAAAATCTCTACCTAGTAAATCAATCTCCCCGATGCGTACATACTGCGGATAGAAACAGACAGGATTCGTATCCGTAGTTGCAGACAAATTCCTATAGGTCGACATTGCGTACAGATGCAGATGGATGCGGTATCCGCAATTACGGATAGATACCGTCAGCATCTGATGCGCGTACAGACTGCGGATAGAAACATACAGGATTCGTATCCGTAGTTGCAGACAAATTTCTATAGGTCGACATTGCGTACAGATGCAGATGGATGCGGTATCCGCAATTACGGATAGATACCGTCAGCATCTGATGCGTACAGAATGCGGACAGAAACAGACAGGATTCGTATCCGTAGTTGCAGACAAATTCCTATAGGTCGACATTGCGTACAGATGCAGATGGATGCGGTATCCGCAATTACGGATAGATACCGTCAGCATCTGATGCGCGTACAGACTGCGGATAGAAACATACAGGATTCGTATCCGTAGTTGCAGACAAATTTCTATAGGTCGACATTGCGTACAGATGCAGATGGATGCGGTATCCGCAATTACGGATAGATACCGTCAGCATCTGATGCGTACAGAATGCGGACAGAAACAGACAGGATTCGTATCCGTAGTTGCAGACAAATTCCTATAGGTCGACATTGCGTACAGATGCAGATGGATGCGGTATCCGCAATTACGGATAGATACCGTCAGCATCTGATGCGTACAGAATGCGGACAGAAACAGACAGGATTCGTATCCGTAGTTGCAGACAAATTCCTATAGGTCGACATTGCGTACAGATGCAGATGGATGCGGTATCCGCAATTACGGATAGATACCGTCAGCATCTGATGCGTACAGAATGCGGACAGAAACAGACAGGATTCGTATCCGTAGTTGCAGACAAATTCCTATAGGTCGACATTGCGTACAGATGCAGATGGATGCGGTATCCGCAATTACGGATAGATACCGTCAGCATCTGATGCGTACAGAATGCGGACAGAAACATACAGGATTCGTATCCGTAGTTGCAGACAAATTCCTATAGGTCGACATTGCGTACAGATGCAGATGGATGCGGTATCCGCAATTACGGATAGATACCGTCAACATCTGATGCGTACAGAATGCGGACAGAAACAGACAAGTTTTTCTATTGCAAAAGCTTATAGATGCTGTATGCCGATAGATTTCCATTAGATACAGTAACACGCCGTTACATTTTCTGTCCGTATTTGCAGATACAATAGTGCTGCTTACAGAAACGGATAGGGCTAGAATTTTCTTTTCAAGCTTGCAGTTACAGCGGATAGGATTCCGTTACATACCGTCAGAAATTCTATCTGTTTCTAACTGTTTCTAACGGTAATTTTTACCAGGGAACCGAGCAGAGCCGAACAGAGCCGAGCAGAGCCAAGACGCGCGACACGAGACTCGGGGCGCGGAGCGAGAATCGTGCTAGGCTAATTTTGCAGCGATGCCAGATTTCAGCAGTGATGTCAGATGCTCGACGCTCGGTCATCCGCGAGCCGGCGAGAATCGTGCTAGGCTTCTTTATTGATATCTCGGCGCTCGCGCTCGCGCTCGCGCGCGCGCACCTAGGTCTTGTCGTATTTATTAATTACTTATGATATTTATTGATTTTATATATATATATATATATATATATATATATATATATATATATATATGAAGCCGAGACCGAGGATTAATGAACAATACTATTGTTATTATATAATAATAAAGAAAACTTATTTTGTAATTTAAAAATAATTAATTTTTTTATGAGCAAATCGTTAACTTTCCTAAAGTTGTTAGAAAATATGCGAATAATTGTAATGATTGTCAAATAATTTTCCTACTTTATATGTATCACATAACAACTCATTTGTCTAAAAAAATAAAAATGCTAAAAAAGTTAGAAAAAGACCAGGACTCGAACTTTTGAGACCTTCAGCATTCTACCCGATCGTCTTACTCGCTCGTCCACGTTTACTATTAGAAAATTGCTTCTACCGGCTCGATAGATTACGCACATGGAAACTTTAAGCAATTTTATTTCATTAATTATTTGACATTGGCACAAGTTACTATGTCTTGTAAAATACATATAGTAAAATTAAAGGACAAATTTTTGCAATAACAGTTCTGTGTATTTCACTTTTACGAATAGATTACGTACATATTATTGCTCAACGGAAACCGCGAGAAGGTGGTGGTCACTTCCGTCATGAGATAATGTAAAAAATTTGTTTTCTTAACATTGCAATAATTTTAATATGTATAAATTAAAAAATATATAAGTAGATAAAGCTCGTATGTCTTAGATAAAACAAGGACAAGAGCTAATAACCAAACAACAGGATTCTAAATAATGCAGTTTAATATTCCGTCAAAATAACTGGGACGTTTCGTGCTTTACAGAGACTTTTTCAATCAATCAAATAAATCCCTCTAATTAACTGTAATACATCATAATAATCCCGTTACATAACAAATCCGTCGAGAGATGAAATAAATTAAAAGGAAGTTTAACATCATAAGATTAACATTAATTAATAATTATAGCATTTTTATTATGGAATTTATCCTCTCTATTGATTTAAATCATAGTGGTCGTTTTTACTTTCTTAATATTAATAATTATAGTATACAAATTACATGGAGTTATTAAGAAGCCACGTCAAGTTGAAAGCTCAAAAAACCGATTAACAAATAGTCGAAATGTATGCGTGGTCAAATTATAAATTTAATTAGAGAGTTGTTAACAATTAAAACTTTAAAAATAATTATTCGTTTAATGGCGAGAAAAATCGTGTTAGAAGGCTGAAAAATGTGGAGCGAACGGCCTAACGGCCTTAATCATTGCGTGTCAAAAAATTTTCAGAAGTCAAGGTATGTAATAGTCAAGTAGTAAAAAATCTATAAATTAAGTAAAAATTGAATTCTTTAAAACTGTGACATAAAAAAGGAGTAATTCTCAACAAAAAGTAGACTTATAGTCTTATAAACTCGAATTAGCATCAGCTAAATTCTCAAATTAACGAATGCTCCTATGCTTTAGTTCCAAAAAGCGACTGAACGAGCAAGAACTCAGAAATTTGTCAGTAAAGAATCGTGGTGATAAATAAAGCTAGAGAAAGTAAGTTATTAATTTAATAATTATCCCTGGTGGAAAAATTTGACTAAAAATATAATGAAATTCTACTATCAATTGACCCCTTTTTATTATTATTCCATAAATACTATTATGAAAATTTCAATTTTCAGTTAATTTCAGTTAATTTCAATAACTTTCATGATATCTAATATTTTAACAAATTTTTCATTATTTTTCAACAGTATAATTTAATTTTTTTTATATTTCACAGTATTTACATTAAATTTTATAAAGAAAATTATGATTCATTTTGAAATATATTTAGTAATTTTTCAATAACTTTCATTTTATTTATCATCAATTTCATAGTACTTTCAGCAAAATATTTTCATCTGGGTCAATTGAGACAGAATTTCAGTAAAATTTCTATTATATTCAGTAAAATATTTCCATCAGAGTAATAATAATAGTAATAGGACTCTAAGATTTAAAATCAATTTAATATAAGAACGCCATCAAGTCCGAGCTAGGATCTAAGTAGCAAATAATTTCCGTGTGAATTTTTAATACTATTTCCAACTAAACTGCGCGTTAACGAATTGTCGGTCTTGAAACACAGCTTCTTCGTTAGAACAGTAAATTTCCTTAAATAAATCGCAAATCGATTTAATTTTTGATGCTGATACAAATCGTATCTAACATCCCCCCTTCCCCCAAATATTACTGTAAAAAATGTATTGCAAAAAAACTCTGACTGATTGTGAGATAATATTTTTTCGCAATAAATTTGCGATTTGCGATTTATTTAAGTAAATTTATTGTTCTAACGAAAATACTGTGTTTCAAGACCGACAATTTGTTGGCGCGCAGTTTGTTGGAAATAGTATTAGAAATTTATACGGAAATTATTTGCTACTTACATCCCAGCTCGGACTTGATGGCGTTCTTATATTATATTAATTTAATGTCAAACATACAGTCTTAATAATTAATTTTTGAAGGAAATTTATAGTTTTCAAAGGAAGAAAGTTTTCGAAATTATCGATGATTATACGTGATATAAAAATTGAATATCCCATTTGTTTTCAAACTTTGTTCGCGGAAACCTTGGATCTTTAAAGCCCCTTTGCACAATAGGCGACAGCGATAGCGATAGCGACAGCGACAAGGTTGGCGACAAAGCTATAGCTGTTCCAAACAAATGAAAAACGCAAAACATTTTTTGCTTGTTTTTCCTCTGCGAGCATCTGGCGTTCTTGAGTGACCGCATACTGACTGTCTCATCAGGACGTATTTCGTAGTGCTTGTGAGATATTTTACTTCCGATTTTTAGTTTCTTGCGATTTTTTATCGTAATTACTGAAAGGTGTTATCGGAAATTGTGACGTGAAGTGTGCAGTGATCTGATCTACAGTTTTAAAACGTAGTTTCAGAAAAATCACGAGATTCGTGGAAATTCGCGGAGATTGCGTGCTTTCTCGGCGTTTTTCGTTCACAGCCGGGGGTTTGTTTTGGATTGTTGCTGGTATTTGATTGATCATAGATAAAAATGGATAACAATAGTGTGAAGAAAATCACGATATTCGACAGATGTGCATATAAAGACTGTAATAATGTCAGATCAGAGGACTGTAAACTGTTTCGTTTTCCACGAAAGACTGATGCAAGATTTGACATTTGGATAAAAAACTGTGGTAAGTAAAAATACAATATTCTTGACAATACTAAAAATATTTGACGATGATTAAAATCGTATGTCTACAAAATTTGTATATAAAGTTCATATTCCGCGACCAACAGAATTAATCGAGCGATAGATTTTACGCGAACGGCGATGATCGAAAAAAAAAACCCCCGTTTGAATAGCGCAATTATCGCGAGCAGCGAAAGCGTGAGCTTCAACAAAGGATATGTATTCAGTACGGAATCGTACAATTAGAATACGGAAACATATTTGTAATCGCACCGAGAAAAGACTTATAGCGTTTTTCACTGGCAGAGCCGGTGCGCACTCAGTGCACATTAAAGCCGTCGTACACAAACCAACGTAAAGTGTATGTTTAATATAATCGGGTTAAATCATGAAATCCTCAATATTCTTTATTGCACTATTTGGTAAAATATGTACTGAGTATTTTATCAGTCGAAATATTTACATTTTACTTTAAATATTAGAGTTTAAATCGGTGTACAACGGCTTTAATGTGCACTGAGTGCGCACCAGTTCTGTCAGTGAAAAACGCTATTAGATCGAGTGCAACCTGCGCGCGGAAGTCCGAGGTTTTATTGTCGCGACATTTCTCGAACTCCGGACCCGGGGCAACGAACCGAAAAGTTCGCAGGATTAATCAACTGTCGACAGCCCGAGAAAACGGTAATTTTGACTAATGTCAACGGCTCAGCTGATCTCGGGGTCGACAGCCGACCAGCTGTTTTCGCCGACGTCTTTCGCTTCGTCCCGAGTGTTTACCTCGCGCATTGAGGCCTCGAGACACAGGAAAGAGCTGGCACAGGGAAAAACAAGCAACGTTTTCAACCTCTATTTTCAAGGAATATGCCGTTTATTCCCGGAACGAAATATCTACATCAAGAGACACGGTAGTGTCTCGCGTTAAGTATGTGGTCCTTTCACAAGCGGACTCTGTTAAAGCGGAGCGCGAGACCGACCGTGACTCTTAACGCGACGCGACGGGTTGCGAGTACTCGAGATGTTGAGATCTCATATAACGAGTGAACGGATCAAGTTCTAAGTAGGCTTGATCGATAGCTTGGGGTTCGAATTGGGGGGGTATCTCTTATAACATTTTCCGCTACGTGTCCTACGAGCGGAGATATTGCGACGTAAAGTTGAAAATGTGAAATATTTTAAGATACTTCTTCTCCTACGTCGACTCTCAAGCTCTCAACCAATCAGAGGATTCAGAGAAATGTCACTTTCACTTTTTCGACACTGGCGCGCTGCCGCGCTACTATCGCCAGTTTCGAAATCGGTATGTTATTATACGTGTACGTACTGCGCTCAGTGCAGTTAGTGCATTCATATGGTGCTGCTATCGCCAGTTTCGATGTTACGTGTGCGTACTGCGCTCAGTGCAGTTAGTGCAGTCATCAGCCGGTTCAGCTGTCAGTTAGTTTATATTTATTAGGCTACGGTCAACGTGACGCTACAAATACTTCGAAGCATTCCTCTTCTCTTTTCTTTCAATGAAGAAAGAAGGAGAAGAAGAACGCTCCAAAGCATTTGTAGCGTCACGTTGACCGTAGCCTCAATCATCATTCTCAAGAGACACGGTAGTGTCTCGCGTTAATTAATTATTATTAAGTATATATACGGTACGGAGTGGTATACAAGCGGAGCGAGACCGACCGTGAATCTTTTACGCGACGCGACGGGTTGCGAGTACTCGAGATTTGTTGATCTCATATAACGAGTGAACGTAAATAATAATAACCTAGAAAAAGTGATAATAACCTAGAAATAGTGATAGTGACGATCGTGACCGTGCCGTGTATAATATCAAGAGAATCAAGAGACACGGTAGTGTCTCGCGTTATAAGTATATACGGTCTCTTTTATATAAATAAAAGCGCAGAGAGACCGATCGTGCTCTTTTTATTACGCGACGCGACGGGTTGCGAGTATTCGAGATGTTGAGATCTCATTCATTCATTATTTACAGAAGTAACGCTCGTGTAAACGTAAAAAATATTAGTTATCGTGACCGTCGGCGTCGCCGTGTGATAGTGAAAGTGAAAGATAGTGAAATAAATATAATTATAATATTAAATCACAGTCTTCGATTAACTTGATCCTCTGATTAATTAAACTCACTCTTCGTCTCTTTCTACTAGGGAGACAGTTAGAAAGAGATGCAGAGTGAGTTTAATCGGAGGATCACGTTAATCGGACTGTGACATCGGCCCTATATCATATAATATTATTTTTATATAGATTAATCGGAGGAAGCCGGATACCGTGGAGATCTTTAACCAATTGGTTTACCTACTGCCCTGAGAAGAACCAACCTCGCATGGTGGCAAATTCTCACCGAACGGCATATATGGTGGACATGAACGGCGCAGAGACGTACGATGAGGACGTGAACGATCAAACGGTCGATTATAACAAGAAATATGTCGAGAGAAATGCTGTGCCGCAGAATCAACGCCTGGCCGATGAATCACAAACGTGCTGCGTCGCGAAAAAGGAGTTCGACGAGCGCGACAACAAGGTGGACCTGTTTGGCGACTATGCGGAAACCGATCTTGATCAGCCTACAAATTATAGCCTGCGATACGCTGAGGACGACACCGACGAGGAGGAGAAGCAGAACAATGAGTACTTTGCTGGCAGCGAACAAGAAGATACCGTCAAGACTTATTGCACAGAGGGAACGCCCTATGAGACTCCCTTTAACTTTTCCACAGCTACTTCCATGTCGGATCTTCGAGTTGAAGATATAAAAGAGAACGTACTTATGAAGAAGTTGCCAAAGAAGACGAACCAAGTAGCCAGCAAAATATCCACGTCCTTCGTCAAACAGACCGAAGCTCTTAATTGCGACGAGCAAGATGGTCCACAAACGAAAGAGCTTGAAGAAGACAATTCAAAGGATACCGCGGTTCTTAATCCTGGACAAGTAACTCCAGAGAAAATAGTAAATTATTATGAGGAAGAAGAAACGTCTCGTGGCTTCTCGCGTGCCAATTCGCTTGGTTCTCTGAGTAGCGCGATGACTCCTCAGAATAATAGCACGGAAGTTACATCGAAAGAAGATTTACCTCCTCCTGTGAATAAGGAAGAGTTGGAAAATAATGATCACAGTGTGAGGTTAAATAGCAATCAAATCGAGTTGTCATCAGTGAGCGATAATTCTTTTGAAAATAAGAATAGCCCACGTGTGTTAGACAAAGAAGGTTTGTATCCCATATTAAATTGACAATAAAAATATAAAAGTACCTTTCTATATATAATTTTAACAAATATGTATTAAGTATAATATGTTGGCACAACAAGATATCCATATGTTACAGGAAAAATGGTGACATTTGGTGGCCAAGATTACTATGCGGAAGAAACTCCTTTAATGTTTTCACGCTGTAGTTCGCTTGGTTCGTTGAGTGGTTTTGAACAATTATTCTATACATGATGATCGTAGTTCTGTGATCAGTGACTTTAGGTAAGTTCTATTTGAAAATGTAAAACTTATATTTAAAATACTTATATTAAAATTAGAATTTATATTAAGCATTAATATTGTGATAGTATATTATAATTGTATTTTATTTCCAAGATTACTACTTCTTAGGAAATATTTTAAATTTTGTTTACTTAATACAATTTTAATTCTTCAATTGTACATAAAATAATGCCATTTTTATTTATTATTTCCTTAGCCGTAGAACCAGTGGTGTAGTCTCGCCCAGTGAACTGCCTGATTCACTCACACAAACAGTTTTACCCAGTCCACGTAATCATAAAACTCAGAATGCAGAATTTATATCAAAAATACAAGAAGAAGCAGTAAGACCATCAGTCCGACATTTATGTAGGCAATACTATTAATCACCAATACGATGATGATAATATTAATAATAATAATAATGTAAACATTTGTCTATCTAAGATTATCTAAATTTCATATCTGTTGCAGTATTTTCTAAACCGAATGTCACGAGGAATAGTGTTTTTGAAGATGACATTGCCACTTTCAAGGAAGAATCAACACCAATTGAATTTTCTAGTGCAACCAGTCTAAGTTCCCTTACAATTGATGACGAAGTCAAAATATACTTAATGACACCAAGACATATTGCATAATAGAAAGAGTATTTGATACAAATGAGAAAGATGTTCATGTACTCGAAAAAGATATGCTTAATATGAAAATAAACAGCCCAGAGAACAATGTGAAAGAGGAACAAGTAAGTGACGGCGATGAAGATGACGAGGATATGTTGGCTGCTTGTATTAACATGTATAAATATTTAGAGCCTTTTCTTTATAACTTAGTGTTACACAAAAGTATAATTTATATAATAAAAATGACACGATTTAAATGCGCTTAATATCATAAGGTAAAATAAAATAATATTATTAATTAATTAATATATACCACACAATGTAGCGATTGTAGGAATACAGCAGAAAGTTATACACTTAGAAAAGTAATATAATATATTATTAATTAATATATATCACACAATGTAGCGAAGATGTATCAATATTGTCGACAATAAATACTATATCTATAAATCGAGTTAACATAAAAAAGTATTGCAAAGATATAAATATTTAGAGCCTTTTCTTTATAACTTAGTGTTGCTTTAAATGCGCTTAATATCATATAAGGTAAAATAAAAAAATAAAATAAAAACATATTATTAATTATTAATATATACCACACAATGTAGCGATTGTAGGAATACAGCAGAAAGTTATACATTTAGAAAAGTAATATAATATATTACTAATATATACCACACAATGTAGCGAAGATGTATCAATATTGTCGACAATAAATACTATATCCATAAATCGAGTTAACATAAAAAAGTATTGCAGATATAAATATTTAGAGCCTTTTCTCTTTATAACTACCGCACCGCCGACGCCTTCAATGTGTGTGTGTGTGTGTGTGTGTGTGTCTCTTTCTCTCTTTTGTGCGTGTATGTATGTGTATATAAAATTACATATAAAAAACTACGAGCTGGACGAAATAGAAAATTTTTCTCTCACTTTGTGGGCCTGTCACGTGCACAAAAAAAAATCTGCGAAAATTTTTGACTTCCTAACATGAAAGCTTGATGTTTTTCTTGCAAAATCTTTTTTTACGATGATTTTTTTAAGAGAGTTATGAGCAATTAAAGTCAAAATGCTCATTTCTTATTCAATCCACGATAACTCAGCAACAAAAAATCGTAGAAACATTTAAAAAAAAAGATTTTGTAAGGAAAACTTCAAGCTTTCATGTTAAGAAGTCGAAAATTTTCACAGATTTTTTTTGTGCACGTGACAGGCTCACAAAGTGAGAGAAAAATTTTCTATTTTGTCCAGCTCGTAGTTTTTTATATGTAAAAATTATCAAACTCATAGAAACTAAAAAATAATAGTAACCTTTCAAAATTAAAGATTTTAAGCTTTAAAATCCTTTTCTTAAATTTAAATTTTGTTTATTTTAACAAATTATTGTAATACAGGAATAAAGATGTTTGTAAATAGCCTAATCTTCTTTACATGTGCATGTGTTTAGTAAAGAAAATTTATTTTTATATGTACAGATCCTTGTTGTTGTTGAACATACAGAAGTGTTATGTTTACATACTATTACTTAGACATACTATCACCTAAGGATATACTACACTAGTACATGCTTATAACATATTACGCTGAGTTGTATTTGTATTCTATGTTGCAAAATATATATGTTATAAACATATACTGTTTAATGCTTATATGATCCCTAATACTACAAAAAGAAATGATATCACAACAAAATTACCTTTTTAAAAAAAGGTAAAAAAAAAAAGGCGTTAAGTATGTGGCGCGCAGCATGTTAGCTCGAAGAAAGTGGTTATATCAAAAAATCGAAGTATCTGTGTATCTCAAAAAATGGAAGTATCTGTGTATATCTCAAAAAATTGAAGTATCTGTGTATACCTAAAAAAAACTGATGAGATATTTTTATACTTCTAAAAAACCAATGTGGTATGTTTGTATTTTCACAAAAATAAATGATATCTATAAATTGCGTTAATTATAAAATAAATATATATTCTTCGGAAAATAACTGTTGTATTATTTTTAAAAAATATCTATGTATTTAAGTGTCTTCTTACACAAGTCATAATAGCTTCATTTTTCCTTACAGCCATTATAATATAACCAAATTCCGTTACCTAACTCAACCCAAGTGTGATATGTATCTTTTTAAATAAATGTTTTCTTGATTGATCTTTAAATAAATCTTTAAATTGCGTTAATCAGAAAGAGAAGATACAATTACAAAATTTTTAATCCAACACAGGAATACAAGGTATTTAAATGCAAAGATGTTAATCGCAAAAATTAAAAACTGTTAAAGAAGTAACAATAAAAAATGCAAATATTTTATTGAAATAAAAAAAAATTTCGTACAAATACTTAACGCTGCTTTTTTACTCCAGTCACAACAAAATTACTTTTTTAAAAAAAGGTAAAAAAAGGCGCCAAGTACACGCGCAGCATGTTAGCTCGAAGAAAGCGGTTATGGAGTAAAAAAGCAGCGTTAAGTATTTGTACGAAATTTTTTTTATTTCAATAAAATATTTGCATTTTTATTGTTACTTCTTTAACAGTTTTTAATTTTTGCGATTAACATCTTTGCATTTAAATACCTTGTATTCCTGTGTTGGATTAAAAATTTTGTAATTGTATCTTCTCTTTCTGATTAACGCAATTTAAAGATTTATTTAAAGATCAATCAAGAAAACATTTATTTAAAAAGATACATATCACACTTGGGTTGAGTTAGGTAACGGAATTTGGTTATATTATAATGGCTGTAAGGAAAAATGAAGCTATTATGACTTGTGTAAGAAGGCACTTAAATACAAAGATATTTTTTAAAAATAATACAACAGTTATTTTCCGAAGAATATATATTTATTTTATAATTAACGCAATTTATAGATATCATTTATTTTTGTGAAAATACAAACATACCACATCGGTTTTTTAGAAGTATAAAAATATCTCATCAGTTTTTTTAGGTATACACAGATACTTCAATTTTTTGAGATATACACAGATACTTCCATTTTTTGAGATACACAGATACTTCGATTTTTTGATATAATTTAATATTACGAAACAGAAATTATATATTAATATCCGAAGCGAAGAATTTATTACTAATTTATTTCACGGGGTGTAATAGATTTGATTCCGAACACAGTCCTAAAGTTCACCATAATAAAATATCAAACATAATGATTACATTAAGATGATTTGCCATAACGCTACTGTATTGCTGACGTATTATTTAAAAATGCATTGTGCAAATATTTTTCTATATGTAATGAAAAAACTACATTTCTACATGTATTCGAAATATATGTATACACATAATTGCAGCATTTTAACCCTTCGAGAACACACCTTTTTTCTCATTCACGGAGAACACTCAGGGTCAATCTGACCCTACACACACTTTGATCGTCCACCATTTTAAATTAACGAGTGCGATTAGCTTGAAAAAATTCCCAGACGTACTTGGAACATTGTTAAATCAATTGATATAAATAAAAAGTGCCGTTGGAATTATTTACATATTTAAAAAATTCAAAAAAGATTTTTAAAAAAATTTTTTCTTTTTGAATTTTTTTAAATATGTAAATAATTCCAACGGCACTTTTTATTTATATCAATTGATTTAACAATGTTCCAAGTACATCTGGGAATTTTTTCAAGCTGATCGCACTCGTCAATTTAAAATGGTGGACGATCAAAGTGTGTGTACGATCAGATTGACCCAGTGTCTTTCAAAAAAAAATGTTTTTTATAAACAAAATTTTATTTTTTTTATGTTTAATATTTCTGGCTAAAAATTTTTCTGGCAAAAAAAAAACAGGGTCAAATTGACCCTGTGTGTTCTCGAAGGGTTAAGTTTCATTCAGATTTCTCGTGACACTTTTGGAAATGTTTTCCTATCGGGGTATTTGTTTTAGACAACATACATTTATTTATATTAGAGTCACAATATGCACACATAAAAAATAAATAACAATTTTATTGATTTATTTATATCTTGTGGTGTCAAATAATATTTTCTTGCAATAATTATTAGATAGTATTATTATACACAAGCCGACAAATTTCGATTTTTTTCACCATCAGATTTCAGATATAACTATAAAACGATATGTGTTAGGCCATGTTCTCGACAAAATCGAATTCTACAGGAAAAAATTTATAGAAACCATACGTTATACCTAAAGATTGATAAAAAAAATATCTCCAGGCTTTAATTCGCGCGCGAGTTGCTGTCCCGTTGCGAGCCACTACGAATGGCTCGAGGTATCTTCAGCGTGAAATCTTGAATTCGTTGCTCTTTCTACGGCAGATTAGAGTAGCATCATTAAAAAAAAATCAATACTTTTTCCAACCGTAAAGGAGGCTTCTTGAATTTCTAAATTGTACAAAATAAAGATTACTTTGAAAAATTTAATAATTTTTTTACATACATTTAATACGTTTCATTATAATTATTTTTTATTTTTCATAAAAGAGTGATTAGTATGCCTCGAGCCATTCGTCGACCTGTGTTGTTGTTATTTGATTAATAAAATAAAATTTATTTACGCAACGTGTTGAAAATGCGTGATGTTTTTTGTGTATATAAACTACATTTATGCTTAAACAGGTAATGAAAATTTAAGACTTAAGTGGTCCCCGGCATCAATTAAAAAAGCAGGATTATGCGCAGATCACTTTAATAAACACGATTTTATTAGCCGTACGAGGTTGCATATTGGAAGAAACCCTATACCATGGATCCCAAAGGATACTGGGATTTCTCCTGTCGAGGATAATGATGAAAATACTACAGAGGAAATCATAACTATTGAAGAAATTGTACAAGAAAATGTCGTTGACCATACAGATAATCGAGAATACACTCCGATGGAAGTCGATACTCACACCGACTTTCAAGTAGAGCTTGCGGAGACCACGAAGAATACAAATGAAGGAATCGCTACATCAACAATGACGACACATAGGAAATGTTATCCTTCTGGAAAAGAACTTTTCTGCAATTTTGGAGATAAATTCGCAGACGACGATGAATGGCTCAATAATGGAAATCCATTTCCATTATTTCATGATAATTACTGTCAGGGAGAAGTAGAAATGACAGCAAACACTCAGAAAAAGCGAAAAGAAAAACGGCAAAAGAAGTCAGCCCCCCAAAAATATATACTACAGATGAAATCTCTGAAATCGAAAAATTAAGGAAAGAAAATTTGAGATTAAAAACGCTTCTTATGGAAAAGAAAAGAAAACAAAAAAATACCACTGCTATGTTGAAACGTCGTCATACTGAAGCTCTAAAAAAGAAGAACATTTGCAAACACAGTGTCAATGAATTTTTGGATGGAAAGAAGTGTCGAAAACCACTTGCGAGAACCATGATAAAACTTCAACTGCACAAGGGTAAATCAGAATATACAAAAGAAGAAAAAGATCTTGCGAAACACATGTTTTATTATTCCGCAAGTGGATATTCACGAATTAGAAAGGCTGGATTAAATCTTCCGTCAGAATCTTCTGTCAGAAATTGGATTTCTGAAACAGAAATTCGGCCAGGATTCGGTGACAATATATTTTCAAAAATTGAAGAAAAATTGTCCAAACTACCACCTACTCAGACAGGTTGCTGTTTAAAATTCGATGAGATGTCGATAAAAAAATTTGAAGAATACAGCAGAAAAGATGACCTCATTGAAGGATTAACAGATCTCGGACCCCTGGGACGAAGCAATGAACCAGCGGTACATGTTTTACTATTTTGTCTTGATAGTATTAATGCGGAAAATCCTTGGCGACAAATAGTAGCGTACTTTTTGACCGGAAAAAATTCAACGCACAAAGAGATTGTTCAACTCATCGAGATATGTTTAGAAAAATTAAAAAATGTAGGGGCAAATGTACAATTGATTACATGTGACCAAGGTGGACCAAATAGAAAAGCTTTCGGTCATTGGAAAATTTCACCAGAAGAACCGTTTTTCTCATTGAACAATGAAACTTATTTTGCTTCCTTTGATTGGCCCCATCTTATCAAGCGATTGATTAGCCAATTGAGATCGCATAAATATATTTATATTAATGGAGAAGTAATTATATCTTTTCATGACTTATTTGCAACGTGGCAATTTGACAAACAGTTAAGTACTTCAAATTTATTGAATCACATAACTTACACGCACTTTTATCCAAACAATTTTGAAGCCATGAATGTCAAAAGAGCTTTTCAAATGTTAAGTGCAAGATTCGCTGCAGCAATATCGACAGCAGGCCGAAGTAATGAATTGAAAAGTACTTCATGGAAAGCATCCGCGGATTTTGTTTACAAAATGAATAAAGTAATAGATGCTATGAATGTATATTGTTTAAATAATTGGAAAGGAGAAAAGGGACCGTTATCAGATGATAATGCAATAGTTGAAGAGATATTAACGTCTTTTATTGAATGGTGTTCAAACTGGAGTACTTCTCCCAACAAGATAACCAGACCTCCGTGCTTTGATGGAATGATTACAACTGTACGAGAAATTTTATTAATGTATCGTTCTATCAAACAAAAGTATCCAGACTTCAAGCTCGCCACTGCATTGTGCAACCAGGATTCCGTAGAGCATACATTCGGAAAAGTTAGAGGACGCGGAGGATTCAACCGTAATCCCACTGCGAAAATGGTACGGTTAACGTTACGCCATATTTTATCAAGCGGATGTATTTATGGAAGCAACAGAGGCAATGTAATTTGTCCAGAAACTTCTTCGTTAACGGATGGTACGTCGATAGTTCGTGAAATAGAAACTAACACTGTCCCATTACAAGAAGAACTTACTTTTCCAATTGAAATGGATATTGACGACGATAATGATGATCTCATTGCGACAGCTTTTGAAGAAATTACCAGGTATTCAGAACAGAATTCCGACAATCTATTAATGAATACGATCGACGAGAACAACTTCAATTCACCAGGGACATATGAAGGAAATGCAATTGCATATTTTGGAGGGGTCATTGCTCGCTACGGTTACGAAAAAACTAAATGTGACAGCTGCCGTGAAACAAATATAATATGATAATACCGATGGAAGGATTAAACGATAATGAGATCTATATTCAGCTACGTGAATATGAACACGAAGACGAAGATGGACCTGAAGTTCAATGGCTATCAAGACCAACGGATACATTTTTGAATATTGTCGCTCTTCAACTTAAAGCATTGAACTCATGCTACGAAAAGTATTGGCATTTTAAAGATGTGAAGAAAAAATTTCTTGAAATTTGTATAAAACACGTCCAGCATGTACATGAACATTGGTTTGACCAGAACAACGAGTGTTATCCACATAGAATCCAAATGTTAGACTTTATGTTAAGAGTCAAAATATATGCAATTGCAAAAAAAAATAACACTGGAGGAAGAGAAGGAATAAATACAGCATCTAGAAGATCAAAAGAAATTAAGACAAAATGTCAAAAACTGAAAAATATAAAACATATGTAAAATATATTATGTCCCAACTTATGACTCAAAGTTTTCCACTTAAATTAATTTTTACATTTTAAGCATAAAGACGACCGTCGTAATAAGCAATGTTAAAATGCATTCTGCGCTCGCCGCAGTGACTACTGTCAAAATGCATTCTGCGCTCGCCGCAGTGACTATATTGTCAAAATGCATTCTGCGCTCGCCGCAGTGACTATTGTCAAAATGCATTCTGCGCTCGCCGCAGTGACTATATTGTCAAAATGCATTCTGCGCTCGCCGCAGTGACTATTGTCAAAATGCATTCTGCGCTCGCCGCAGTGACTATATTGTCAAAATGCATTCTGCGCTCGCCGCAGTGACTACTGTCAAAATGCATTCTGCGCTTAGCGCTGTTTATAATGTGCAAATAAAATATACGCTCGCTCATCTATCTGCATTAGTGTCATCTTGTGCACTGTGTTCATACAAGAATTCGTGCAAATGGAGTAAATTGCTACCTATATGTGCAGATGGGTGCATTTATATCTTACCGTTTAGAGTACAAAATATCTATTCTCTAATGGGTAGATGTGATTGCAACCCGTCTGTAATACAACAGCGTGTTTATAA
The DNA here is from genome assembly GCA_035220575.1 of Temnothorax rugatulus. Classification (NCBI taxonomy): domain Eukaryota; kingdom Metazoa; phylum Arthropoda; class Insecta; order Hymenoptera; family Formicidae; genus Temnothorax; species Temnothorax rugatulus. The sequence continues at coordinate 36,086 of JASTWL010000829.1, read as the reverse complement.
TCCGGTAAGTAAATTAATAGCAAATTGTTGCCAATTTGCCATTAACCTCACTTACAAAGAACCTTGCTCATTTTTATAAAGGTTTTAGGCTCCTCGCGTCTAGTAACGAGACTTAAAATGAAAGATTATTGTTACAGGATCGAAATATTTTTGTATAAACATAATCCTTTATTGTAAGTTAATACCGTTCAGAGATACACTTTTTGAAAAATTAGAAACTATAAATTAAAAATGTCTTTGTAACATTCTTTGCAGTGTGTGTGGAGATGGGTATAGTATCGGTATTGTTAAATTGATTATCAATTTAATTATGTGATTGTACGTTTCAGTTTCAGACTGCGTTTCAAGATTGAAAGTACGGCGCGTGTAGTTGACGAAGCGAAAGAATATACTTTTAAAATTCACACGAAAAATTGTTACTATATATAGATAAACAAAATTCAGCCTGACCGTATTTGGCAGTTTAATTTGATGAAAATATTAATTTTATGAAATTACCAGGAAATTACATAAAAGTTTATTTAAAATTTTAATTAATTGGTATACAAACATGAAACTTTCCTACACAGTATAAATAATAAATATAATTAATAGAATAAGTTTATTAAAGAAGCATCGCGAATTAAAATATTTATCATTTATTTGTTCTTAAAAGAAATTTCTTATGTCATTTATGATTAAAAATAATATATAATTGATGCATGATTATTAACACTGAGATTAACACAGAATCTATTGCGTCAAAAAGTTGCAATTATATATATATATATATATATATATATATATATATATATATATATATATATATACCATTCAGAATATATGAATTATTTTTTTATTATGTATTCGAAGTTAAGGGTTTTTTTTTTAATAACCGCAATATTAATCGGATGGCAAAGTTAATTAAAAATAGCGGATATTAAAAATAAAAATGATACAATTTTTACTTTTGACATCCGGCCGCTATATGGCTCCGACATTTTGAATTTATCAACTGAATTTAACATCAGATTAATATTTAGCAACCTGAAAAACTCTTAAATTTGAATAACAAAAAATTTCATAGTTTCTTAATTAATGGTCTATGTAAGTTGCAACTTTGATGCAATAGACTCTATGTTAATCATCAATATCTTTTTAACTACAATTGACATAACAAATTTCTTTTAAGGGCTGAAAGTCCTAACAATTGATTGCAATATAACTTGTCTAACACGTCACGCGGAGTTCTCGGCTTAGAGATCAGTGCTGTAATTCTATAACTATTAACAACAATTCGTTATCATTATATTGTCGTTGCGCAGCTTTTTTTATCATATATATATATTATATCTGCACAGCGATAATATAACGATGATAACGAAACTGTAGTTATAAGAGTTGACAGAAAATAGCTTTACCGACGCGACTTATCGACTGTTACCGAAACGACTGTTACCGCGACTTCGTCCGAAAATGACCCGCTTTATCTTAAGAGTAGTTACTGCATTGGCCGCTACACGGTATGGCGCTGAAACCAGTGAGAAATGCTGGTCTCGTCTCAACCCGGACCTTTGGCAATCTGTCTATTAATCTGTGGTCAAGATCTGACGACTTTAAGGTAGTTCGATGATGAACAACTTTTGTCAAAAGTGATAAGTTTTATTTTTTATATCGAAAGAAGGAACTCTCCTGAATCGATTAAGCCCAGAAAAAAAGATAATTCACCGTCCCGTTCTTAGGATATTTAATTTCAAAATTAGGTGATTTTAATGATTTTAACATTGGTCTAATAGGAAAAGAGGTATTTTCCTATAAATAATACGAGTTTGCGAAAAATCTTTTGCCAAAAATGTCCGAACAATATATATCGATGGAAAGAGGAACGACACTGTAAGGAAGCCTATAGTTGAAGGTGAACACGATCCACCGTACAGTTTTTTTTTTAAATTAATAATTAAAGTTGAAAATTAGTCAAGCGACGCGTTAACACACGCTTTATTTTAATATATTTCAGGCAAAATATTATTCTACAACGTAAAAATTACTTACTAATGGTCTTTTTACGTCGTTACGAAACTTTGCGATGCGTTATCCTATTTTTCATAATCATATAAATAAAAAAATCATAAACATTGTTTTGATTTCGGCCCTTCATCATCGAACTACCTTAAAGGCAGGAAAGCCTTTAACAAGATTAAGATATAGTTGGATTATAAAAAATCATGCTCTTGTGAACGCGTGGGACAGATTAGACAATGGCCTCTCTATAGAAGATTTTTTGTCATTGACAAGTTCATTACTATAAAAAATTATTAGATAATAACAAACAATTTAAATAAATAATTCGTATAAACTGTTTATTAAAATGTTTTTGCTTCAATAAATTTTTAAAATAAAATAAAGATATGCGTTCCGTATTTACTTCTGTACATTTTTTAATATTTCTTAAATATTCTATATATATGATAAATAATATATAACAGCGTAAAACATATACCTTTTATGTATATATATATATATATATATATATATTAATTATATATATTATAATGTAAAAATTGTAAATAAAATGAAATATATATATATATATATATATATATATATATATGTATTTAAAAGTTATAAATATAAAAATTGTAAATATGATTAAATAAATATTTTTAAATGTGACGTCGCGCATCGTCGATTTGCCAACTCGAGACTTGGCAGTCGGCGAGACACGAGACACGATACCCAAAATGCGTGGCATCGTGGCAACGTCGCATAGCCGGCGCGTGCCGCCGCGGCCAGCATATATCCCCTCCAGCTGAGTACAGTAGAGTCTCGTTAAATTTGGTCCCCTGTAATCTTTGCATTCCTTCACACATACTTTCACAGACACTAATATCGTGCTCCTTCCATATCACAATAGGCCCCTTCCATATCACGCGTTCCCGCAAGTATACGGTGATTGGCAGTCCATTCTGTGGTGGGGGTATTCCATAATTTTTTATAATCATATAAATAAAAAAATCATAAACATTGTTTTGACTTCGGCCCTTCATCATCGAACTACCTTAAAGGCAGGAAAGCCTTTAACAAGATTAAGATATAGTTGGATTACATTCCGCTCTTATCGCCCCATCCGGTCAAAATTAGAGAGACTCTACTGTAGTTCGGACACGAACCATTAGCACGGACGCAAACCATGTGCAGTGCACATGAACCAAATGACCGACAGTTTCGAAAAGTGGATGTAGCACGGACACGAACCACCAAAGACCGACAATATCGAAAAGTGGATGTATACATAGCACGGACATGAACCAAATTCATTATTCATCGACAGTATCGAAAAGTGGATGTGACTCGTAGTTTCAATTCCTGAAAGTGGATGTGTGGCGCTACTGTACGGCTTAGCAAAAGCGTCCCAAGAAAATCGCCGTCATTGCGCCTCTCATTCCTCTCTCTGGTGCAGTTGATTTAGTAAGTTTTAGTTACACCGCTAGAGCAGTTGGCAGTATTGTTGCCGATCTTCCTTATGTTTGTAATCGATGAGTTTCGGAACGCAAAACCGACTGAGTGTCTGCGCCGTGCCTGCTAATGGTGGAATGTATAACGTGTTTCTTTTATCCTCTGTATTAATAAAGAATAATACAATTAAAACCACTGCGTGCTGGTTTATTTCGGTTAAACCCACGGTTGTATATACAGGTTGGATAACTTTGGTGGTGGCGGAAGGGTCTAACGTTTCTGTTTTGTGTTTCTCTTTGTGACCGTGTGGTTCGCAGCGATCGGGCGATCTCCCCGATCGTCTTTTTTGAAGTTTGGCGCGTTACCGTGATACCGTGATCTGTTTGTGCTGTGTGTAACCGTGATTACTGACATTTTTGTGGGTAAAAAGAAATTATACGAGATAAAAATGGGGAAAGCCTGTGCTGTACCCAAATGTAATCTGCTGCACAAGATAATAAAACGATCCATGTTTAAAGTGCCGTCGAACGAAACCGAGAAAAAGAAATGGGCAGCGGCGATACCTGAAATCAAGAGTTTGAAAGCGTCTCATTTCACCTGTGAAAAACATTTTGACGATGCGTTTATAATTCGCAAGTACGAGAAATACGATGTTGATAGAAAACTTATCGCTGAGGTAAATATACTAAAATATTTGTTCTTCAAATGCAATATATCGTTTTTGTAATATCATTGAGATAATATCGGCACGGTAATATTGTACAAATAGATGCAACGCGTTTTTAAATGTTCTAAGTTAAATTAACGTATTTTTGCTTCCTTATAGAGGAAGCTTTGTTTTCATAAAAAAATTTTTTGGAATTGACGCTGCCAATATGTTTAGAATGTTCTAAAACGTCAAAAACACACTTTTTAAAAAATGTCTGTGTGTGTCACATGCATCTCTTGTCTCTCTCACACAGTACAAGTGCGCACGCGCCGCCACTACCTCCCCGATAGTAACAACTCTCGCGGTAGCAATGAGAACTAGAAAACAGGACCGCTTAGGGCCAATTTCACCAACCACGGTTAGCTTAACCGACGGTTAAAGTTAGCAGGATTGACCAATAGAAATCCAATAGATTCATTTCTATTGGTCAATCCTGCTAACTTTAACCGTCGGTTAAGCTAACCGTGGTTGGTGAAATTGGCCCTTAAGCGGGGAGCACACACTTCTGCACAACGCATAATGCGTAAGCATAAGAAAATTGATTGGTCCATACACAGGTGCATAAGGAAATAGACCAATCAGTTTTCTTATGCTTACGCATTATGCGTTGTGCAGAAGTGTGTGCTCCCCGCTTTAGTGGATCCTTTCCCCACCACTAAAAAAGCGGGGAGTTATCCAACCTGTGTATACAACCGTGGTTAAACCTAACAGGTTATGGGCCCAGCTACATGCTCATAACTGTGATTGTGAGTGAGGTAGAGGTAAAAATCTACAAGAAAGCTGAAAAAGGTAGTGCGGTACTCGTGTAACGGAACGACCGTGGCGGACATTTTGTCGTTGGCGTGTCGGTTAAAACGAAACGAGCTGCTAACTAAATATTGGCGATCCGGGTAACAATGGATCAGTTAACATCTGCAACCACAGTGGGCGTCGTGAAGCTAGAAGGTGCCAAAAACTGGAATGTGTGGAAATTCCAGGTGGGCGTATTGCTGCGAGGTCTCGGGGTTTTCGAGATCACAGAAGGTACGAGGATAAAACCATCAGAGGCAGAACCAGAGCGGACAGCATGGCTGAAAGAAGATTCCAAAGCTCAAAGCCTAATCGTTACAAGACTGTCAGAATCTGTAATGTTGCATGTCCTGACATGCACAAGTGCGGCGGAAATGTGGAGAAAGCTGCATAGTGTGTACGAGCAGAGGAGTGACACCAGCATTCATATGGTGCAACAGCAATTCTTTCAACTGAAATATACTCAAGGTATGGACATGTCGCTATTTATATCAAAAGTACAGGAGTTTCAGAGTAAACTGAAACAGCTGGGTGAAGAAATATCAGACAAATTTGTTATGACAAAGATCTTGATGTCCTGGCCTGAGGGATACGGCCACTTTGTATCAGCATGGGAGTCGACATCAGATGAAAGGCAGACGGTAGATAACCTAATAGCGAGGCTGTTGGTCGAGGAAGAACGGCTGAAAGCGAAGATGGATACATCTGAGAAGAGTGTTGCGATGTCAGCAGTGAAGAAAAATATAAAGTGCTTTAAATGTGGACAATCAGGACATTTTAAGAAAGACTGTAAAAATAATAATGATAGTCGGAACGTGAAGCGTTGTTATGTGTGCAATAAAAAGGGACACCTGAAAAGTGAATGTCGGTTCAATAGTGACAATAACAATAAAAAACGAGCAGAGAATAAGAAGGACAGTAACGCATCTAAGGACAGTAACGCATTTATAGTGTCAGCCATGGTTGGTGATGAACAAACGTGTTACAATAAATGGTTAGTAGACAGTGGCGCTAGCGAACACATGACTTTTGATCGCACCTTGTTTACGAGCTACAGCAAGCTGCTAAATAAAAGGTTGGTGATCATAGGTGACGGAACAAAATTAGACGCTGTTGGTGTAGGACAGATAGTATTGAAAGCGTTTAATGGAAAGTGCTATATTGAGACTACGTTGAACAATGTATTACATGTGCCCGATTTGAAGATGAACTTATTTTCTGTGGCAAGCGCGGTAAATAAAGGTTGCTATAGCATGAAAGCAGACAGTAATAAATGCGAGTTCGTAAAAGACAATAAGATAGGTGCTATTGCAATGCGTGATGGAAAGTTTTATATAATGGATTTCAAATGTGAAAGTTCAAATAGTGTCTCAGCGAACGTAAGGTAATGCTTGAAAGACTGGCATGAAAAGTTGGCACATCAAAATTTTGAGTGTGTTAAGAACATATTAAAGAATAATAATATCAAGTTTTCAGGAAGGGTCAACACTTGTACGGCATGCTTGGAGAGAAAGCAACATAAACTCCCATTCCAGAGAAGCGAATCATCTACATGAAAGGTGGGTGAACTGATTCATGCGGACGTGTGTGGACCGATGGAGGAAATTTCAATTGGAGGCTCCAGATATTTCCTGCTGTTGAAGGATGACTACTCAAATTACCGCACAGTATATTTTATGTCACATAAATCAGAAACAGAAGAGAAGATCAGACATTTCTTGAAGTTTGCAAAGACCACCACAGGAAACAATTAAGATTCGAACCCTACGAACTGATAATGGCGGGGAGTTCGTCAACACAAGAGTGAAAAAGCTCTTGGAAGAAAAAGGTATAATCCATGAAACAACTGTCTCCTACTCTCCAGAGCAAAATGGAAAGGCAGAGAGGGACATGAGGACAATAGTAGAGGCAGCGCGGACCATAATGCAAGCAAAAAAGATGAACAAAAACTTGTGGGCGGAGGCGGTGAACACATCAGTATACGTATTAAACCGAACCAGTAAAAGCAGAGTGCAAGGAATAACGCCGTTTCAATCGTGGACTTTGATTTAAGAATTTACAGGTATTTGATACAGAAGTCTATGTACATATCCCGAAGGAAAAACGAAAGAAATGGGACCTCAAGGGAGAGAAAGGAATATTTGTAGGTTAGGAGAAACAACAATAGGGTACAGAGTGTATTTCCCAGAAAAAGAAACAGTAGAGATTAAACGGGATGTAGTATTCGTTACACCAAAAGAAGAGGAAAGCTGTAAAGAAGATAGGCAACACTCCATATGCCTGCAAGATGACCTCATATTAAATCGATTGGAGGATGGCGAATCCGAACAATCTGAAGAGAGTATCGACGATGAAGAAGTAAGTGAACCTCGGATTGAAGAAATTGAAGAGAGTATCGACGATGAAGAAGTAAGTGAACCTCAGATTGAAGAAATTCAAGAAACAGAGGGAGAAAGTACTGAAGAATATGATACGCTAAATGAGGAGATAGATATACCTACGAATACAACTCGGAGTGGAAGACAAGTAAGGAAAACCACAGAAATTAAATGATTACGAAACCGGCTTTGTCGTAAGTCTCGATAACGAACCAACGAGTTATGCAGAAGCCATGAGAAGAAAGGTGGAAGGAAGTCGTAAATACTGAACTATAAGTTTGTTAAATGAGAACAACACATGGACTGAAGTAAGTTGCCTGAAGGTAAAAAAGCAATAAATACTAAATGGGTATTTAAAATTAAGAGACTAGGTAATAATGAAATTAAGTATAAAGCTAGGTTAGTAGCTAAGGGATTCGAACAAAAAGATAATTTTGATGTTTATGAACTGTATATATGCTCCTGTTGCAAAGTTAAATACGTATAGAGTGTTTATGTCTGTAGCTACAAAATGAATTTACCAGTGTATCAAATGGACGTGTGTAGTGCGTTCCTTAATAGTAAAATCGAAGAAGATGTTTATTTAAAGCTTCCAGACGGTACTTTGTGTAAATTAAATAAGTCGATTTACGGTCTTAAGAAGTCCCCAAAGTATTGGAACCAAACGTTTGATGAAGTAATGAGTTCAGAAGGCTATGTTAAATCAAGTAAAGATTGTTGCTTGTATACAAAATGTAACGGAAGTATTAAAATATTCTTGCTGTTATATGTTGATGACATCTTATTGTTTGGAAATTGTAATACTGTGAGTTAAGAAGGTTGAAAGAAGCATTATCTAAGTTTTTTTAAATGAAAGACATGGGAAAGATAACAAAGTACCTAGGTATGAACATAGAGCAGGATCTTAAGAAAGGTATAACAAGAATTAGTCAGACTAAATACTTAAAAAATATATTTTAGAAATATATGGTATGTCAGATTGTAAACCTTTGTCGTTACCTATAGATAAGAACTTTAAATTTGATACTTTGAAGAGAACTATGTCAGAAAGTAAAGAGATAGAGACTGTGCAGCCGGCAGCTAAGTCGAGCCCAGCCGCCGCCAGCATGCAGTCGCCATTGCCGATCCCAGTGGCCATGTTTTCCAGTATGGCGACTTTGGAGGACGGAATGCCACGGGTGGTACTCAAAAGACACGCCTTGATGATGAGCGTCGAGACAACGCGAATCAATATGCGCATCATGGCGAAGGCACATGGACAACATGGCGAATCTCAGGAAGAGTGTATCACAGGGGATATGGGATTGATAAGAATAACAATGTCCCAATAATTAAGCGGAAAGACAATGAGCAAGCGTAAAGCGAATAGGACCAAGTGGTTAAAGCACGAGGCAATGCCGTAGTATTAATGTAGTAATAAGGGGTTAAGTAGTTACGCGCCATAAGTAGCAAATAGTAAATAGATTTAGATAACTCGAGACTGACTAGGTTAAGGAACAAATAAAGATTCCTAGTCACACACCGTCCAGTATTGTTGAGGGATATTAATTTTGTAAGGACGTTCTATATTAAAAGAAATAAAGTTTATTTTCCATTTAACATTGTTCCCATGATTACTTCCTGTAAGAATATACGCTAAGGTTAAAAGAACACTATATAAAGTAGAAATACGCGACTTTGAGGTTAGATTAACACTCGGGCGAGTGAAAGAAGTAGATTCCCAAAAGTGGAAAACCACTTTCGCGTAGAGGTTAAGCGTTAAGCGTAGAACACGATTCCGTAACTCGCGGCGCGAAAACAAGCGTAGTTTCGGAGTTATAGAGAAAACAAAAAGTTTCTCGATGCGAGCGACACCCAGGACACCTGGGACACACCGTGAAAGAAACTCCATGTCGATAGCGCACCGGGTTCGCTACTTAGCGAACCAAGCGTCTTCTTCAGGAACAAAGGTTACCTCTAGGGATCGCAAGGAACCCAGCGCAAACACTCCCGTCAACGTAGGTTGACTGCCCCGAAAACGGGCAAACGGAGCGAGCAAAATGGAAATCACCGACGACCTCAGGGAGGCGCAAACAACACAATAGTTGAACGGCATACGCGTAGTACCAACGCCCGCGAAAGTAGCGAACGGTAATAGATACGCCAAAAGGGACAACATAGGCATGTTCAGAGATAGTCCAGTAAAATGACAAAATTTGGAGGAAATAATTCGAACAGGGCTGAAACTTTGTAAACAGGCTTGTTTTAGGGTACTATTTAACATATTAAAAGTCCCCATGTGTAGACGCTACGTTGCGGGCAGGGGAGAGTCCAAAAGGTCCAAAAAACCAGTTTTTCGCAAATAACTCGGAAAATATCAACTTTACGGAAATTTATGTAGATATAAAAATTGTAGCTTACAAAATTCCGCACAATTTCGTTTTTGATTCAAGTCTGTACGACCAAATGGAGCAGAGATAGAATTTTTTTAAACACCGGTAGTTTTGCGACGCAACGAAAACGCGTACGCGCGTCGCGCATATATATATATGTGTTCATATATATATGAAGTAATGAAAAAAGGTGAAAAATTATTATCCATATATTTTTGGACTAAAATGGTAATTTTATCAAAAATGTCATTTTTGAGTGCATTTTGGAAAATAACTTTTTCTGATTGGTTGGAGGCAGTAATGTTATGTATTTTTCTTGAAGATATTTTAATTATCTTTAAAATGAGACGTCGTAGACCTTTTTTCATTGAAACGTTGATGAGTTACAGGCGTTTAAATATTGAAGAAAAAAAATAAATTTTTGTTAAATTAACATTTTAGTCCAAAAATATATGGATAATAATTTTTCATTACTTTTTTCATTACTTCATATATATATGAACGCATATATATATGCGCGACGCGCGTACGCGTTTTCGTTGCGTCGCAAAACTACCGGTGTTTAAAAAAATTCTATCTCTGCTCCATTTGGTCGTACAGACTTGAATCAAAAACGAAATTGTGCGGAATTTTGTAAGCTACAATTTTTATATCTACATAAATTTCTGTAAAGTTGATATTTTCCGAGTTATTTACGAAAAACTGGTTTTTTGGACCTTTTGGACCCTCCCCTGCCCGCAACGTAGCGTCTACACATGGGGACTTTTAATATGTTAAATAGTACCCTAAAACAAGCCTGTTTACAAAGTTTCAGCCCTGTTCGAATTATTTCCTCCAAATCGACAAATTTCGAGTCATTTTACTGGGCTAAGAGACGCGGGGAACACGTAGATATCAATCCCGTCGAAATCGGACAAGTGCCCCAGGAAGTAGCGAACCGGAAGGCCGAGCGCGAAAATAAAAACGGAAATGGGTCCTAGGCGACGCGGGGAACGCGAATGTGAAGTCGATTATATTGAGCGAGGCTCAGGAGGCTAGTTAACGAACGCGTTACCCGATTGAAGCGAAATTTAAGATGTAAACGCAATGACATACGCCCGTCACACCCACGATGCGAAATCGGTGGATTTCACACATTGAAATTATAAGATTGTAGGAGGGAATTACGCGAGCGTATGGCAATGCGGAAAAGTAATTAAATCACGTCAAATGATGACGCCGTTAAAGATAGAGGAACTTCGAAGGCGTTATCAATGAATAGGTTAGTAATGGTATATGGAAACATGTATAAATAATCGCGACGACTATGTACAAGTAACAATGTATGCGATATTGCGCGAGTCACCCGGTATGGAATGGAACATTCGAGAAGAACGCGTATAGCGGCGAATAAGATACCCGGTGTGTAATGGAACATTCGAGAGGAACGCGTAGAGCGGCGAATAGAACACCCGGTATATTATAGAAGCTTCTAGAAGCGAATGAAAAACTTGTTTGCGACAAGCGAAGCACGAGCACGAGCTTACATACAACGGGGGCACAATAGCGGCACGTGAACACATGTGGCGAATGCGTGACGCCGTGCGAGAACGACGCACGACCCGACGACGGACTCGAGGAGTCTCTCGCCAGACGCGGTACCGCGCGGACGCGTATGTGCCGTTACGAGCGAACAACGAGATATCCCGCGTACGGAGCGAATCCGCTTATCATATTACAACTCACGTTATAACACGAATACTTAATAATCGTATAGTGCGGTTACGCGTACGGAGTGTTTGTATCTAAAACATAAAGGGAAAATATATTAAATTTTACCCGATATCGTAACGAGTGATAATCATTCACCTATCCTGTTCCCGAGATACCTATCCACCTGTCGGCATCTCGATATGGAGATCCAACGGCGGTCCAGCGAAGGTCCCGAGGCAGCACGCGGTGCACAGCGGCAATCCCAAGACGGTCCAGCGGCAGTCCAGCAGCGATCAATCCAGAGAGCCTGAAACAGAAAAAAGGGGATTAGCAAGGTCAACGAAAGGGTCAGTGATAATTATATTCATATCTTTCTCGGTGGGTAAAGATAAAACCGAGTGGCGACCGTGGTAGAATCAAATAAAATTGAGTCATATATATTACCGGCCCTCCGTCCGGTCACAACTGAATGTAAGAAGCTAATAGGCTGTCTTATGTACGCTGTAATGGGTTCTAGACCTGATTTATGCGCAACTGTTACAATGTTAAGTAGATTTCAAGACTGTGCAAGTACAATGTTATATAAAATATTAAAAAATGTATTAAGATATATAAAAGGTACGATTGACTTAAATTTAGTGTATAAGAGAGATGATCATAATGCTGTAGAAGACTTTGTGGACAGCGATTGGGGAGGTAATCCACAGGATAGAAAATCTACAACAGGTTATTGTTTTAAGGCATTCAATTGTACTGTGATATGGTCGTCAAAGAAACAACAGTCAGTTGCATTGTCAACTACAAAGTCAGAATATACAGCTTTAAGTACTGCGACTAGCGAAGCGTGCTGGCTTAAGGAGTTGTTATTGGAGTTCGGTATTATTGTCGATTGTATAACTTTATACAAAGATAATCAGTCAGCCATTAAGATCGCACATAATCCTGCAAATAGGAGAGTCAAACATTTAGATATTAAACATTACTTTATAAGGGAAAAGTTAGATGCGGGTATTATCAATATTAAATATGTATGTACTGGTGAACAGATAGGCCATATATTTACAAAACCATTGAGAGGTAACTTGTTTAAAAAGTTTAGAGATAAAATTCTTAATACAGAATAGTGAGAGAACGTAGTAAGTAGTACGACAGATTAAGATAATTACTATGTGTTAAATGATTGTAAAAGAGTCAGTTTATTTCTTTTTGTTTTATGAAATAATTCATTGAGAGGGAGTGTGAAGAAAGGCAATGAATTATCGGTGCAAGAGTGCAGTTGATTTAGTAAGTTTTAGTTACACCGCTAGAGCAGTTGGCAGTATTGTTGCCGATCTTCCTTATGTTTGTAATCGATGAGTTTCGGAACGCAAAACCGACTGAGTGTCTGCGCCGTGCCTGCTAATGGTGGAATGTATAACGTGTTTCTTTTATCCTCTGTATTAATAAAGAATAATACAATTAAAACCACTGCGTGCTGGTTTATTTCGGTTAAACCTAGCATCATCTACACCGAAAAAGGAACTTATTTTTGCTCCTCACTGTACAGATTGAAATTCTGGGCAGCGATCACGTGAATTTTTCCCTACAGCGGAAATGTGAAAAGTGAAAAGTTTTACGTGAAATTACGTGATCGATCCTTTGTATTTGTCTTTAATATGCTTTTTGTTCTGTCTTTCTTCTTTGAATCTTTAAAATTTTATTGTTAAATAAATTTATTGTTAAATAAAATGCCTTATCATCGTGTTATTCTATTAAATAATATTTAAAATAAGTTATATCTATTAATATAATTAGTATAATCAGTTATATGAGTAAAGTTATTAGTAAATTGTCAGTATTTTGTAATAAATAACACAAATTCTACTCTCAAAATTAGCATTATTTATTTTCTAAATCCAAGTCCAAATTCAAATCTTACTGCAAGCACATGGTACTCGAAGTGGGGATATGGAATGATCGATTGGTTCTGCCATTTTGCTTCAAAGCAGTCCAAGAGCCAATAAAAAGTCTGACAAGACCGTCCAGACTCTTATTATAGGGACATGCGTCCGTAGAGTCCCTCTAATAAGAGTCGCGACATCTTGAGTTTCGGCAAAATTAAGAAGGCTATACTATAATCGCAGAACATGCAGTCACACTAGAAGATATTGCGTGCAGAATGAAAGGAAAACGCCAGTATCTTGATTGAGTAGCAATGCCTTTAATATGCGTAAATCGGCTACTGAGGTTTATACAAACCCGGTGACCGATAGACAAAAGACAATGAGAAAGCCCGCGCGAATTTTGGGAACTAGAAAACAGAGCTACCAACCTATGTTTTAGTACAAATTACTATACTTATTACCGCCTCTTAATTTGAAATAAAACATCAAATTGTACTTTAAACCAAACTCAAATCGCGTCAATGCTTAACAAAAAGGTTTCTTCTGAATCCCTTTGTCATGATGTCGGCGACTTGCTCGTTTAATGGGGGAGATCCCAGTTGCGCACAGAATAAATCGGACACAGCAGGTTGAATCAATCGGACACAGTGACAATCGGACACAGTAGGAAACGGACACATTGCCAATCGGACACAGTGATAATCGGACACGGTAAGAAACGGACACAGTAGGAAACGGACACACGATGGTTACAATCGGACACAGTGACAATCGGACACAGTAGAAAGTGGACACACGATGGTTGCATATCACTTACAATTAGCGGTAAATCTGAAGAATAGTGGCCTCCTTACCGATTTTGTTGAACTTAGGCTTAATCGACGCGTTTTTTAACAAAGCGGCCGAATCTGGCAGAAAAAAGTGTTGCTCTGCCCCGCGAAGCGAGATATTAAACGTAAAAGTTGACAAAAATCAGGTTATGATTCCTGTCATACCGACGAGCATTGTAACTTATAATTTATAAAGTGAGGCTCCCGAGCATGGGGGGGGGGGGGGGTGCAGGCTTCGCCCCCCCCCCGCTCACGCTTAAAGCGAAATACATTTCCTACCCGGGCACGCCGAAGGCGTGTCCATGGGGGGGGGGGGGTGCGGGGGAGGGGCGAAGCCCCCCCTGCCCACCCATTAACCCAACCCACAAAGCCCAGTGCATAGGGGGGGTGCAGGGGGGGGCAAAGCCCCTCCCGCCTACACTCCTAGGTTTACTCACACAAGGGGGGGGGGCAGGGGGGGGGGGCAAAGTCCCCCCCGTCCACACATGTACTTTGATATGTTATATAAGATATGTTCATCATTGAAAACTAATTGTGAGTGATATGCAACTATCGTGTGTCCATTTTCAACTGTGTCCGATTGGCACTGTGTCTGATTAGCACTGTGTCCGATTGCAACCACCGTGTGTCCGTTTCCTATGTGTCCGATTGGCGCTGTGTCCGTTTCCTACTGTGTCCGATTGTCACTGTGTCCGTTTCCTACTGTGTCCGATTATCACTGTGTCCGATTGTCACTGTGTCCGATTATCACTGTGTCCGATTATCACTGTGTCCGTTTCCTATTGTGTCCAATTAACACTGTGTCCGATTGTCACTGTGTCCGTTTCCTACTGTGTCCGATTATCACTGTGTCCGATTGTCACTGTGTCCGATTGTAACCGCCGTGTGTCCGTTTCCTACTGTGTCCGTTTCTTACCGTGTCCGATTATCACTGTGTCCGATTGGCAATGTGTCCGATTAGCACTGTGTCCGATTGTTACCGTTGTATGTCCGTTTCCTACTGTGTCCGATTGTCACTGTGTCCGATTAATTCAACCTGCTGTGTCCGATTTATTCTGTGCGCAACTGGGCTTCACTCGTTCGATGCCTTGTACTCAATTTTTACTTCGTTGTTCATAATTGTGTAACAATGCGCCCCGAAAACGCATTGTTCCCGGCGAACATCAGTCGGATGCCGCCCGGCCGAATATCCGCGGGCGAGACAAGGCACGGTGTGCCTTTATTAAAACCTCATCTCGCGTATAAGTCCGCGAACGGACTTACCGCGGCCACCGACTCGGAGCGCCGAGCGGTGCCGAAAACGGCCGAAAGCCGCCGAACGCGATCGCGGCGTCGGAACGCCGTACTTCCCGACCGTTCCACCGCTCCATCCCGGCGCTCGCGATCGCCGTCGCGTATACCCCCGCCACTACGACGTACCGCCGCGGGTATATAACCCGCCGAAATCGCGATAAAGAGAGATTCCACCGTGAGCCAGCAACCGATCCGACCGATTCTCCGCTGCTCACGGATCCTGAAATCCCGAACTCGAAACCAACCAGGAGTTAGAGAGTCTTCTCTGGCTCCGCCGAGTGACGCATCTCAGCGGTTGATTCGATCCTCTACCTCGAAACCTATAACACCGGAGTGAACCAGGGTAAGAGAGTTATTCTCTTACTCGCCAAGGATCTTGGCCATTCGGTGCCGCTTCCTGTCGAAACATACCAATGCGAAAGGAGATAAAGAGTCCTCTTTATCTCCACTAAGGATCTTAGCCGCTCGAGACTGTTTCCCGACGCGCTCCCGCGCCAATCATCGCCGCACCGGCGCACCACGGGCCCGCTCGCCCGCGCGCCCGCCAATCCGCGTTTGCACCCTCGTGCTCCGCGCCCCGCAATTTCTGTACGTATTCGATCGCCGCGATTTCTGTACGTATTCGATCTCCGCGCTTTCTGTACATATTCGACCGCCGCGATCTCTGTATCCGTGCTCCGCGCCCCGCGATTTCTGTACGCTTCGATCTCCGCGCTTCGCACATATTCGACCACCGCGATCTCTGTATCTCGTCACACCGTCGGCCTCCGCGGCCCACCGTATGTACTTGATATCCATAGAATAAATTGTTAACGTTTTCATTTTAACCGAGTCTTGTGCCTGCCTCCGCACCTACTTCGAACCCTGACCAGCCGCGAGCTCGATCCGCGCTTCGAAAGCTAGGTCGTTTTAATTGCCTCGCGAATAAAGTTATATTTAATGTTAATATGCTTCATTCGCCTATGTTCACGCGGTTCCTCGGCGATTACGATGCATGATTGATTGTCCTCGAATATTGGAACTGGTCCGCTGCAATTGATGCCCACTTCAATCAGAAGTTTTCGGATCCATTTTGCCTCGCAAACTGCCTCGGTTAGCGCAACATATTCAGCCTCGGTTGATGATAGACTGACCGTCTTCTGTTTTCGTGATGCCCAACTCACGGTGTTGCCGAACACCTTGAATACATAGCCCGATGTTGACTTTCCGTTGTTCTTATCGCCGTCCCAATCTGCATCACTGTAGCCAACTAATAGTTCAACTGCTTCTTGTTTGCGATACAGCAATCTCAAGTCCATTGTTCCACGAACATATCTCAAAATGTGTTTTGCATGTGCATAGTGATTTTCGTTGAAACAGCTTTGAAACCGACTGAAGTAGCCAGTTGCAGTACATAGATCAGGTCTTGTAGGTCTTATGGTGATCGTAGCGTATGTCAGACAGCCAATCAATTCTTGATACGGTTGCTTGGAATAGCTATCTGCATCGCCCTTTTCCAAATGCAAACCCTTTTCCATTGGAGTTGATTTTGGTTTGCAATTCTCCATGTCAAACTTTCTCAATACATTCCTCAGGTATTGAGCTTGACTTAAACCAATTGTTCTGTTCTTCGGCCACCATCGGTGTCGTCCTCGGGCACCGGTGTTGAAGCGGCTACCGAGGAAGTTCAAGGATTGCATTGTTGATGACTTGAACGATGATATCCTGGAGCAAAAGTCGTTGGGCTCTAATAGCAAAATAATAGAGGAGGAAAACACGGTCGGTGATGTGAGCGGCGACAAAATCTTGGAACGAGAACTGCAACAAAGTCCCGTTCCTGCTGTCGCTCAGGATATTATTTACTCGGACCGTCTGGAGCGGCCTGTTTCCCCTGACATGTCGGAACATGGTAACGATGCAGAAGACGAAGAATTCCCGCCCTTTACCATGAGAAAAGGGCATGATCTTGATGAAGACGAGTCTGATATGGATTATGCATCCACTTCCAATCGAGATGATGGCTCTTTGGTGAGAAACAAGAGCCCGATAATTATCTCCGACTCTGAAGAGGATACTCCTGCACAGCGGAAAAGAAGAGAGAAGAGAAAGGCGGAGGCATCTCCGCACCAGAACTCGGAACTATCATCTTTGGCTAAGGGTTCTATAAAGAAGCCCAAATCGACTCGTAATATAGCAAAGAGAAATCCGATACTTGCCTCATCCACATTGAACGCTAGATTCAGGATGAAAGTCATTCCGGTTGAAAAATTGAAAGATTTGAACACCGAAGGATTATTCAATCTCACGTCCGAATTTATTGAGAAAATTGAATTGATTCGTAAAGAGAGTAGAAGTTTACAGGGACCACTAAGTGGCTCCATGAGACGTGGATTGGAGAACATCGCGGAAATATTTGACATCCTTCGTGAGAGATTAGAACTGGCCGGAGACGTCTTCTCTCTGAGAGCACAAAATTCAGAACTCTCTGCACAACTTAGAGCTCTCAAGCGTGAAGAAGACAAAAACAAGAAGGAACAATTATCGATCAAAGAAGAAAATAAGAAGCTCAGGAAGGAGATTGATGTTCTTAGAGAACGTATGTCCAGGCTCGAAAACATTAAACCAACCCCGGTTTCTCTTGATGCTCATAGCACTCGTTTAGAGGAAGAAAATAAGATATTGAGAAGGGAACTTGAGGCCCAACGTAGTCAAACCGCTACTCTTAATCTTCCTTTACCCGCATCGCGATCCACTCACAAGAAGACGGCGCTTTCTGCTGATCTTGTGGAAACCAATCCGGAACGACTGAGTTTTCCCCCCCTTCCTCAGAGGAAGGCGAAACCTACAATGATCGATCATCAGGTGTTACAGGGGGACAAGAGAATACGAATACCATCCAGCGGGTCGAATACTGATTCCCGATCTGGGATGGACTCTAAGAGACCGAGTCTCAGTGTCAAAAATGGTAAGGCAGATGATTTTTCTGCATCAAGAGTCAAGAAATCTGCCAAAACACGCGTTGACGACTCCGGAGCGGCCGAAAGCGAGGAGTTCGTTTTGGAATTAAATCAAATTAAGGAACAGATGAAGTGCTTAGCCGACCGCAAACGCCAAATACGCTTAAAACTTGCGACACAATCAGATGGACCGTCTGAAGACGTCGATACAGAAGAGATACGGATGACTAGAAATATCCGAAGGGTAGTTCCTAAGAATTTCGACGGTGAAGTGGAGAACGTGACTCGACGTGGTCTTGCAAATAGAAACGTGACATCCGCTGGGACGGGCGGAATCTCTCGTGGGGCCCCCCGTCGTAGGCCTCCAAAATCCGCGGCTATCACTATAACTAGCATCGATTCGGGAACCTCGTATGCAGACATTTTAAAGAAGGCGAGGGATAACATAGAGCTTAATGCTCTTGGTATCGAGAAATCCAAAATACGTCGAGGGATTAATGGTGGCGTGGTGATCAAAATTCCTGGCAAGGACGGTGCCTTTAAGGCTGATATATTATCCAAGAGACTCAAGGAGGTGTTGGGTAGTTCTGTGGCTCGAGTTAACAGACCCACTGCAATGGGCGAAATGAGACTGTGGAACTTTGACGATTCCATCTCCAAACTTGATATTTTGAACATTGTTTCTATTACCGGTGATTGTGAAGAATCTGATATAAGAATTGGAAATATCCGACCGATGCGTAACGGCCTAAACTCCGTGTGGATTAAATGCCCACTGGCCGCCGCGATTAAAGCGAGCAATACTGGTAAACTGAGACTTGGATGGACGGTTGCCCGCGTAGAACTCCTGGACGCGAGGCCCGTCCAGTGTTTCAAATGCTGGAGATACGGTCATGTAAGAAACACATGTAACTACCCGGAGGACCGTACCGGGTCCTGTTTCAGGTGTAGCGCGCGTGGCCACCAAATTGGAACATGTGATGCGGCTCCATATTGTATGGTTTGCGAAGAGGCTGGCAGACAATCTAATCACCGATTGGGATCTTCCCCTGCTTGTTTCACGAGAAACGATGTTCCGAGGCCACGAGTTGGCTCTAGCAAGAAATAGTCGCGATGTCTATTATAATTCAAACTAATTTAAATAAAAGTAGAGAGGCTCAAGATCTACTTTTACATCAGGCGGAGGAGTTGGGGGCTGCCGTGTGCGTGGTATCTGAGCCTGCCCGTACACCCAGCTCCCAACAATAGTTTAGCAGTGGTAATGGCTTGGCAAAACTTTATATTAACAACCGCGTTGCGAAATACCCTGCGGTTTTGCTCGCTAAAGGTCGTTTCTCCGTCATTGTTAAATACGGGGGGATATATGCATTGCCTCTTGTTATATGTCCCACAATGGGTACAATGGGTACTCTAGCTTTATTGACGAACTCACCATTTTGTGTTCGAATATACAGAACAATCATAACCTGTTGATTTGTGGGGACTTCAACGCCCATTCGTCTCTTTGGGGCTCCAGGTATCGAAATTACAGGGGCGACCTCTTGGAGGATTGGGTCGCTCAGGTGGACGTACGATTGGTTAACGTGGGGAATAAACCCACATTCATCTCTGGACAAGGAAGTTCGATCATTGATCTTACTTGGGCTTCCCCTGGACTATTGAGTAGGATTCGCAATTGGGCCGTCCGCGATGAGATAGAATCTCTATCCGATCATGCTTATATAACTTTTACCATTTCTGATTCTTTGATCGGAAACTCTATACTAACAATAAGACGTGCTCCGCGATGGAACTTCCGAAAGATGGACACGGAGATGTACCAGGCCGCAATTGAGTGGACTTGCGCTGTCACTCCTAATAGTGAGGAATATATGGTGGATATCAAGCCGAATAAGTGGATTCACTTATGCATCTCTAACGCGTGTAAGGCTGCGGTTCCCCGCGTCTATGATTGCGGAGGATCTCGTACATACTGGTGGAATCCAGAAATTGCGCGACTCAGAAGAACGGCTATTGCAGCGAGAAGAGATTGGTCGAGAGGTCGCTATAGGGATTCACCTGATGACGTGGCACACAAGCGAGCCGCCTTTGTTCTCGCTAACAGGGAGCTTAAATTAGAAATTCGGAGAGCGAAATCACACTCATGGCAGGAGTTAATCTCGACCTTAGATGACGACCCTTAGGGTCTTCCTTAAGGAGGGTCCACATTATCGAGCCAAACCGCGAGCCGAACTTCGCCGCGAACCGATCATGCGTCCACATTATCGAGTCGAACCTTGAGCCGAACTTCGCCGCGAGCCGATCATGCGTCCACATTGTCGAGCCGATGGGCTCGCGCAAGGCTCGCGAACCTCCAATCGAACATCGGTGCGAACCATCGCGTGCTCACCCCACGAATCTGCAAGCATTTTGATGATACGCGATTCGGCTCGCAGTGTCCCACCAAAAGTCGGTATTTCGACGAAACATCAAAAGATGCTTTTTATGATCAGATTACACGCTTTGTCGGGTGGTAGACTGGTAGTTAAACTTCGAGCTAGACAAATAATGACAAAAGACAAAAAATGAGCGATGAAAGAAAACGTGAGTAATTGCCCAGTCGCTGTATTCGATTCGATCCTCTATGTGTAGTCTACACGACTACTGATAGACAAAATGGAATAGTCTGATAAAAAATGTTTAAAATTAATTAGTGATTATGAGCAGAAAAGATTATTATATACGCTAAAAATCCCGAACATTATAACAGTTAAAAAAATGCATATTTATATTTACAATCGTATTTTTAACGTTGCAATATATATTATAAATGTATTGCGTATTTATCATAGATTTAGAGTATGTTTATGCAATATTGATTAAATATAGTTATAGGTAACACTCTAAATATTGTTTTACGGTTTGAAAAGGAATTAAGCTTTGAATACAAGAAAATAATAAAAGCACGCATACGTATACACATATTCACTCGTCTTTTCCTGTTCTCATACGTTTTTTTATAAGAAGAAATAAATAAAGAACTCGAATGTGATAGTGACATGTGCAAAAAAAAAAGATGATGACATTATTGACATCTCTGCAAAGATAAAAAGCAAAAATAAAAAAAGTATGGAAAGAGGAAAAGGTGAGTGAATATGTGTATATGTGCTTTTATCATTTTCCTGTATTCAAAACTTTATTCTTTTTCAAACCATAAAACAAAATTTAGAATTAATATTGCATAAACATACTCTAAACCTGTGATAAATACGCAATAAATTTATAATATATATTGCAATGTTAAAAAATACGATTGTAAATATAAATATGCATTTTGCATACATGTATTAAGAATTTATATAAATTTTATTATAAATTTTATTATAAATTTCGATACGAGATTTGACTTCAAAAAATTTTAATTCGTGTTCGCGGTTCGCGATGGAGTTCGATTTGAGGTTCGTCTGCAAGTTCTGTTCGAGATTCGATTCGAGGCTCGGCTCGCAGTTCGGTTCGACAATGTGGACCCTCCTTTACTCTGGAACCCAACATCTTAGACCAATTGTTGGACAAGCTGTCCCCACACGGCAACGCCCTGAGGCCGGTCGACTTGGGCGACTGTGAGGACAGACCTTTGATTACCGTGGAGGAGGTTGTTAGGGCAATAGACGTGAAAAAGAATGTAGGTACAGCCGACGGCTTTAAGGCCACAACTCTGAAAAGGCTACCTATAGCAATGAAAGACTTGTCCAATGCTATAATATTTATCTAAAATATGGCATATTTTCTCCGAGTTGGAAGACCTCAGAATTGGTCTTGATTCCCAAGGGGGAAACATCCCCCCCTTAAAAAACGCCAGGGTAGTGGACGAGGAGGGGTGGGTAGGGGAGAGATTGTAAAAGGCCGCAAGGTCAGGTCGGGTTAGGAAGGAGTCGATTTGTAAAGGGTTGGGTACGTCCCTAGAAAACGCCAAAGCAGTATGAGGGAAGATGAGAGGGGATCGAGTGATACGATGTAAAGGGTTGGGTACGTCCCTGTAAAACGCCACTTTTTGTAACGTGTAAGAATGGAGGTGGTTCTGTAAAAGGTTTGGGAACGTTCCTTGGAAAAACGCCTTTCGAACCCTACGGGGATATGAAATAAAGGATATATATACATACATACATACATACATACATATACTAGTGCGCTCGTTAGTAACTGCGGTGATATTTCGGCTGTTATTGTCGCGACGCTTAATTTGTTTTTTCCGCGCCCGTTATCTAGTCATTCGGTCTTAAGGGTTTCTGGTTTAGAAGCGCTGGGTTTATTGGCGGACCCGTATTTATCATCGTGCAACAGCGTATTGTGTCGCTTTTGGCATATTGTGCAGTTTGAGAATTTGCATTGACTACCGCGATGCGAACGTAAGCAATTGTAGCAAAGTTTTGCGTTTTTCACCGTTTCAATGCGTTTTGACACCGACAATTGCTTGAACTTATCGCATAAATAGAGCGGGTGACGCTTGACATGACATGCGACACATTTCTGACTGGAATTTGTCATGAATGCCTGATTTGTTGAATGCATGCGTTTCTTTTTGGCCGGAATTTCGTTCTTACCCGGGTCAGTATCCGCTAATCTCGCCCTTTCTTTCTTCGACGCGCAAACCGCGGTTTTATATAAAAATTCATATAACTGTTCGAGTGACGGAAATACGTCTCTATCAAGAGTTATTTCTCACTTGTCGAGAGTGACCTTTTTCAATTTAGTTTCAATAATATGGACTATTATTTCGGGCCCGACGTTGACTCCTAACGCGTTTAATGATGCAAGGTGTTGTTGAGTATCATCGGCTAATTTGGATAAACCATTAGTACTTTCTTTATCTAACGTGGGTAGATTCAAGAGTAATGATAAATGACGCGAGATAAGGATTCTTTTCACTTCATACGCTCGCTCCAATAGTTCCCACGCTTTTGAATAATTAATTCCATCTAATGCAAAAATTCTCATTTTGTTCGCGGCTTCATCTTTCAATGCTGATTTTAGGTAATACAATTTATCTACCTCTGAGAGATCCGACTGTAGGTCGATTAAATTACGAAACGCGTTTTTAAATGTTAACCAATTTTCATATTTACCGTTAAATGTCGGTAGCGGCGCTTCTGGTAATTTGATCCGTCGCTTTTTGTTAGATGTTACTGAGGCCGCTTCCCTGATTCGGACTTCGCTATTTGCGCCATTCGCTATCGACGAACTTGGTGGATTTAAGATATTCTCTATTTGGGACGCGAGAGTATAGTAGCGTTCTTGGATGTTCGTGAATTCATCCTGATGAGATTCGTTTGGATCTAAAATCGCGAGTTCGTCGTTGTGTTCCGCGAATGCGCGAAATAATTCTGTTAAATGTGTTAGGCGCAATCTCAATGCCGTATTATCTAGTTTTCCCTTTTCGAGGATATTAGTCAAATTAGTTAACTGTGATTTCAATGTAGTTCGTTTTTGTAAAAGAAGCTTAATTTTATCCGCCATTATCAACTTGACGACGAAACCAAGATAAGGATATGACCGAACGACACGCTAGCTATATGATATTGGTAAATACCGCCCTGTAAAACGTGTGAAGTGGGTTCGTGCTCGAGGATGGCGATGACTTCTGCTTCTTAGAATGGATCCTGTATCAATCGTTGCTTCGTTCTTCTCCAACCAGGGATCACGAACCTCACAGGAGGCACCATATGATGTGTTCAGCATCAACACTGTTCGTGTTCACACTGTGGTTTTATTGGTGTGGCAATTACAGGTCCGTTAATATTAAGATGCACCGCCATGCGCACGCATTTCTGTTGCTAAAGTATAAGAACGCGTGGGACACACACACTCGTCGCGACAACGCTTCGATATCGCTCGGGATCACGATGACGTCTCGAACTTATGCTCGGATCGCGATGACGCCTCCAAGACGACTCGGGTCGCAACTACGCTTCGTACAACTTTCGTTATATATTTTTGAGCGATCTTGCTCTCGTTAACGACTGTTCTCTTCGATCGTCCTATGCATACTAACTGCCTCGTCGTCGTAGCCGCGTGCCGCGACTCCCGCTATTTGTTACCGAAAACACAAGATCCTTTCGATTGGTGGATCCCGGATCTGTCCACCCATTCGCTCGTATTCACCAATCAATTTATTTGTCAAGTCACGACGACTAGTTTTGGTGGAAAGGAGACGGAGATAGCGGAAAACAAGGATCTGAGATCACAGGCGCCGAAGACGATCAAAGTTATGCCGCCTCGTGAATGTGTAAATATATGTGTGTATGTGTGTGTGTCTGTGTCGCCTACCTTCTTAATGTATTTATTTCTTATATACTACGTCGTGCACGACTTTCGCTTATTGGCGACGCAACAATGATTTTTATTGTTTCTACATTCTTGGTTAAATAAAGAAGTAAAAATGTTGGCCCTCATCCACGACGTAATGCAAAAAAATTAATATATATGGATTGTGCATCGTTTGTACATGAATGCAATATGATTTTTATTGTTTCTACATTCTTGGTTAATTACAGAAATAAAAATGTTGGCCCTCATGTACGACGAAATGCAAAGAAATTAATACATTTCGACTGTACATCGTTTGTACATGAATGTAATGTGATTTTTATCGTTTGTACATTCTTGGTTATTTAAAGAAATAAAAATGTGGGCCCCTCATCTACGACGAAATGCAAGGAAATTAATATATTTGGATTGTGCATCGTTTGTACATGAATGCAATATAATTTTTATTGTTTCTACATTCTTGGTTAAATAAAGAAGTAAAAATGTTGGCCCTCATCCACGACAAATGCAAAGAAATTAATATATTTGGATTGTGCATCGTTTGTACATGAATGCAATACAATTTTTATTGTTTCTACATTCTTGGTTAATTAAAAAAATAAAAATGTTTTACTAACAAAACCTCTAAGAGTTGCCCCTCATTATTTCTAAAATTAAAGATATAAAAATGTTTTACTAACAAAACCTCTAAGAGTTAGCTCCTCATTATTTCTAAAATTAAAGAAATAAATTTATTTGTTTAAATAGCCAAAAATGTACAAACAATAAAAAACATATTACATTCATGTACAAACGATGTACAATCCGAATATGTTAATTTTTTTGCATTTCGACGTAGATGAGGGGCCAAGTATATTCGGCCCCTCATCTACGACGAAATGCAAAAAAATTAATATATTTGGATTGTGCATAGTTTGTACATAAATGCAATATAATTTTTATTGTTTCTACATTCTTGGTTAATTAAAGAAATAAAAATGTTGGCCCTCATCTACGACGAAATGCAAGGAAATTAATATATTTGGATTGTGCATCGTTTGTACATAAATGCAATATGATTTTTATTGATTCTACATTCTTGGTTAATTAAAGAAATAAAAATGTTGGCCCTCATCTACGACGATATGCAAGGAAATTAATATATTTGGATTGTGCATCGTTTGTGCATGAATGCAATATGATTTTTATTGTTTCTACATTCTTGGTTAAGGTGGTTCATGCATTTAGGTCATATGTACTTAGCCCGGAAAATGTAATATGAAATGAAAGATTAACGTTCCTCGAGTGTGTCTGTAAAATTTCGGATTTTTTAACCGATTGGTTCCGGAGATATATGTCCGTAAACTTTGCCAATTTAACGCGGTGGGGGGACCCCTTATCCGAAAAACGAGGTTAAAGCGCTTATGCTGCAAAAATTGCAATACTTCGAAAATAGATAAACGAACCAAAAACTGACGAAACGATGCAATAAACATTTTGCAAGATACGGACGAAAGCCCGAGTTCATTGACCGAACCATATAATAATAAAACGTAATTTTCGATTGACTAAATCGACAACACAGAACTGATGGCTGGACTCGAGCGGCACTAGCGGCAGCTTGGCAACGTCGCACGTGTCAGCTGATGGGTATATAGCGCATGGAGGAATAGATTCTATTCCTCCGTGGTATAGCGCATATCTCAAAACATTCAACATTTATCATTATTTTACACTTATATCGCTTGTACATACAGGTTATGTAGATCGCGACGACGAAGACTGCTGACTCAGCTGATTGCAACGTTGCCGCGCTGCTGTTGTACATATATTCACAGGGCTCAAAACTCTAGTAAAAGATGTGACTTTCGTCTCAATATTTTAATTACGTAGAGGTCGTATAACATTAAAGATGTCATAAATAATAAATATAATTATATGCTGATTTTTACGGACAAAAATCACACTTATTTATCACTAATAAGAATAGTTGCCTATTTGACTTGCAAAGTACTGCATGAACCACCTTAATTAAAGAAGTAAAAATGTTGGCCCTCATCTACGACGAAATGCAAAAAGAATAATATATTTGGATTGTCCATCGTTTGTACATGAATGCAATATGATTTTTATTGTTTGTACATTCTTGGTTAATTAAAAAAATAAAAATGTTGGCTCTTATTTGCGACGAAATGCAAGGAAATTAATATATTTGGATTGTGCATCGTTTGTTCATGAATGCAATATGATTTTTATTGTTTCTACATTCTTGGTTAATTAAAAAAATAAAAATGTTTTACTAACAATACCTCTAAGAGTTAGCTCCTCATTATTTCTGAAATTAAAGAAATACATTTATTTGTTTAAATAGCCAAGAATGTACAAACAATAAAAAACATATTACATTCATGTACAAACGATGTACAATCCGAATATGTTAATTTTTTTGCATTTCGACGTAGATGAGGGGCCAAGTATATTCGGCCCCTCATCTACGACGAAATGCAAAAAAATTAATATATTTGGATTGTGCATCGTTTGTACATGAATGCAGTATGATTTTTATTGTTTCTACATTCTTGGTTAATTAAAGAAATAAAAATGTTGGCCCTCATCTACGACGAATGCAAGGAAATTAATATATTTGGATTGTGCACCGTTTGTACATGAATGCAGTATGATTTTTATTGTTTCTACATTCTTGGTTAATTAAACAAGTAAAAATGTTGGCCCTCATCTACGACGAAATGCAAAAAAATTAAAATATTTTGATTGTGCATCGTTTGTACATGAATGCAATATGATTTAATTGTTTCTACATTCTTGGTTAATTAAAGAAACAAAAATGTTGGCCCTTATCTACGACTAAATGTAAGAAGCATAATATGTTTGGATTGTCCATCGTTTGTACATGAATGCAATATGATTTTTATTGTTTCTACATTCTTGGTTAATTAAAGAAGTAAAAATGATGGTACTCATCTACGACGAAATGCAAAGAAATTAATACATTTCGACTGTACATCGTTTGTACATGAATGTAATATGATTTTTATCGTTTGTACATTCTTGGTTATTTAAAGAAATAAAAATGTGGGCCCCTCATCTACGACGAAATGCAAGGAAATTAATACATTTGGATTGTGCATCGTTTGTACATGAATGCAATATGATTTTTATTGTTTCTACATTCTTGGTTAAATAAAGAAGTAAAAATGTTGGCCCTTCATCAACGACAAATGCAAAGAAATTAATATATTTGGATTGTGCATCGTTTGTACATGAATGCAATACAATTTTTATTGTTTCTACATTCTTGGTTAATTAAAAAAATAAAAATGTTTTACAAACAAAACCTCTAAGAGGTGCCCCTCATTATTTCTAAAATTAAAGATATAAAAATGTTTTACTAACAAAACCTCTAAGAGTTAGCTCCTCATTATTTCTGAAATTAAAGAAATAAATTTATGTGTTTAAATAGCCAAAAATGTACAAACAATAAAAAACATATTACATTCATGTACAAACGATGTACAATCCGAATATGTTAATTTTTTTGCATTTCGACGTAGATGAGGGGCCAAGTATATTCGGCCCCTCATCTACGACGAAATGCAAAAAAATTAATATATTTGGATTGTGCATCGTTTGTACATAAATGCAATATGATTTTTATTGTTTCTACATTCTTGGTTAATTAAAGAAATAAAAATGTTGGCTCTCATCTACGACGAAATGCAAGGAAATTAATATATTTGGATTGTGCACCGTTTGTACATGAATGCAATATGATTTTTATTGTTTCTACATTCTTGGTTAATTAAAAAAATAAAAATGTTGGCTCTCATTTACGACGAAATGCAAGGAAATTAATATATTTGGATTGTGCATCGTTTGTTCATGAATGCAATATGATTTTTATTGTTTCTACATTCTTGGTTAATTAAAAAAATAAAAATGTTTTACTAACAATACCTCTAAGAGTTAGCTCCACATTATTTCTGAAATTAAAGAAATAAAAATGTTGGCCCTCATCTACGACGAATGCAAGGAAATTAATATATTTGGATTGTGCACCGTTTGTACATGAATGCAGTATGATTTTTATTGTTTCTACATTCTTGGTTAATTAAACAAGTAAAAATGTTGACCCTCATCAACGACAAATGCAAAGAAA
This sequence comes from Temnothorax rugatulus, assembly GCA_035220575.1. Lineage (NCBI taxonomy): Eukaryota > Metazoa > Arthropoda > Insecta > Hymenoptera > Formicidae > Temnothorax > Temnothorax rugatulus. The sequence continues at coordinate 7,310 of JASTWL010000829.1, read as the reverse complement.
TTAATATATTTGGATTGTGCATCGTTTGTACATGAATGCAATACAATTTTTATTGTTTCTACATTCCTGGTTAATTAAAAAAATAAAAATGTTTTACGAACAAAACCTCTAAGAGTTGCCCCTCATTATTTCTAAAATTAAAGATATAAAAATGTTTTACTAACAAAACCTCTAAGAGTTAGCTCCTCATTATTTCTGAAAGTAAAGAAATAAATTTATTTGTTTAAATAGCCAAAAATGTACAAACAATAAAAAACATATTACATTCATGTACAAACGATGTACAATCCGAATATGTTAATTTTTTTGCATTTCGACGTAGATGAGGGGCCAAGTATATTCGGCCCCTCATCTACGACGAAATGCAAAAAAATTAATATATTTGGATTGTGCGTCGTTTGTACATAAATGCAATATGATTTTTATTGTTTCTACATTCTTGGTTAATTAAAGAAATAAAAATGTTGGCGCTCATCTACGACGAAATGCAAGGAAATTAATATATTTGGATTGTGCACCGTTTGTACATGAATGCAATATGATTTTTATTGTTTCTACATTCTTGGTTAATTAAACAAGTAAAAATGTTGGTTCTCATTTACGACGAAATGCAAGGAAATTAATATATTTGGATTGTGCATCGTTTGTACATGATGAATGCAATATGATTTTTATTGTTTCTACATTCTTGGTTAATTAAAAAAATAAAAATGTTTACTAACAAGACCTCTAAGAGTTAGCTCCTCATTATTTCTGAAATTAAAGAAATAAATATATTTGTTTAAATAGCCAAGAATGTACAAACAATAAAAAACATATTACATTTATGTACAAACGATGTACAATCCGAATATGTTAATTTTTTTGCATTTCGTGGTAGATGAGGGGCCAAGTATATTCGGCCCCTCATCTAAGACGAAATGCAAAAGAATTAATATATTTGGATTGTGCATCGTTTGTACATGAATGCAATATGATTTTTATTGTTTCTACATTCTTGATTAATTAAGGAAATAAAAATGTTGGCCTTTATCTACGACTAGATACAAAAAAATTAATATGTTTGGATTGTCCATCGTTTGTACATGAATGCAATATGATTTTTATTGTTTCTTCAATCTTGGTTAATTAAAGAAATAAAAATGTTGGCCCTCGTCTACGACGAAATGCAAGGAAATTAATATATTTGGATTGTGCACCGTTTGTACATGAATGCAATATGATTTTTATTGTTTCTACATTTTTGGTTAGTTAAACAAGTAAAAATGTTGGCCCTCATCTACGACGAAATGCAAAACAATTAATATATTTGGATTGTGCATCGTTTGTACATGAATGCAATATGATTTTTATTGTTTCTACATTCTTGATTAATTAAAGAAATAAAAATGTTGGCCCTTATCTACGACTAGATGCAAAGAAATTAATATGTTTGGATTGTCCATCGTTTGTACATGAATGCAATATGATTTTTATTGTTTCTACAATCTTGGTTAATTTAAGAAATAAAAATGTTGGCCCTCATCTACGACGAAATGCAAGGAAATTAATATATTTGGATTGTGCACCGTTTGCACATGAATGCAATATGATTTTTATTGTTTCTACATTCTTGATTAATTAAACAAGTAAAAATGTTGGCTCTCATTTACGACGAAATGCAAGGAAATTAATATATTTGGATTGTGCATCGTTTGTACATGAATGCAATATGATTTTTATTGTTTCTACATTCTTGGTTAATTAAAAAAATAAAATCAAACAAAGGGCTTGCGAACCAGCAGGTTGTTTATGCTATCGTGTATATTTCGAACAAAATAATGACAAACGTTTCGGCCATAACTGTGGCCTTCTTCAGTGTATCAAATAATCGTTAAAATTTAAAACATTTTCCCCTATAACAATAAAAACGCCATTCGCTTACAAAAATCAGAGTAACATACACCCTTATAATTTAAACGCCATTCGCTTACATCGTCAATAAAATCGTCGCTTCAAATCCGATCATAGCTCGTCGACGTAATTCGAGCCTTCCCTGAGTCAATCGAGGAAGAATCCGTCTCCACCTTGTCCAACATTGCGGTCACTGGTTAGGAGGGACTTCAACAGTCGAAACGCTCCTCGAAAGACACATGTTTGGCTGTGGTCGGTCAGATGTCAAATCATTTGACCAAGACTAGAGTCAAGCTCAACAGGGTCTTCTTTCCCCGCTAATTTTTCCAAGCCCGTTCCTTGGCAGTGGTTTTGCTAGATAGTAGATAGGGACAGTGGGAATCCCGTTAATCCATTCATGCGCGTCACTAATTAGATGACGAGGCATTTGGCTATTTGTATCGCGCCAGTCTGGCGCGTCTTACCGCTTCAGGGCAGTGCGGTTCCTGATAACAACGGGACCTGGCTGAGCGATCCTGCAGGTTAACGATTGGATCGCTCTTATGCGCAACAGGTTGCCCAAACAATATAAGGATACGAGATCCAGCATAACTTTCGTTCTTACTACCTATCAAATTGACTAGGCCCATCTAGCACTCTTGGCAAGTCCTCCCGCAGAAGGGAAACCCATCTGACTGATCTGCCGCGGGATTCTTGCGTACGGGCTGGAAAAATTATTAAGCAGAGTCCCCAGCTTGGGGAAACGGAGCTTGGCCGGCTTATTGTAGCCGTTACCGCGGGGAGCCACGTGGAGGCGTCCGCCCGTGCGCCGGGGCGGTCGGTCGCACGGCTCTGCCGCCGTTCGGTGCCCATATATAATTCATATATCCGAACGACTCGCATCACTGATGTCTACGGCAAAAGTGCCGGCATAGCTTAAAATCGGGAGTGTACAAGGCTCCCGAATAAATAAATAAATAAATAAATATTGGGTGGATCCGGTCCCAGACCATCGTTAATATATAAAAATTACATCAGTGAGCTAGTGCCAAGAGTTTTTAGTCAGCAGTATCGCTGTTGTTAAGGCGCAACGGCGCGTTATAGTCCATAAACATATGGAACAGTTCCACTGAGCTCCTGAGCGCTTGTAGTGTCAGCGTTCTCAACGAGCCTCTGTCTTTAATTTGCAACTTGTGCAGACAGGTGACAGTGTCTTTGGGCATTGCTCCTCTTGTCCCGATCACTATCGGGAGGATCTCACAGTCTTTCGCCCCTAAGTGAGCTTTAAGCGGGGCTACGAGGGACGCATATTTAGCGAGCTTGTCCCTTCTGCCTCTCTCAAGGAGGTCACCATCCTCGTGGCAGATTGTGATGTCAGCCACAAAGACCCTTTCCCGATACTGTATGATCAGGTCTGGAGATTCCTCAACTGAGGGTCCTGCAATCGTGCCTCTTTCGTTATTGCCGCGCCACGCTGCCCCAAGACGTGGCGCTCTATAAAGTCACGGACGTCATTGTGGCGTTTGATTCGTCCGGACTTAGTGTATATACACTGCCCCAGTATGTGACCTAGCGTCTCAGGCTGCGCCTTGCATTTACGGCACATGACGCTGTTGGTCTTGGCAATTCTGTTAAGCGATACTTTGTTCGCTGCCACGTTTGCTCTCAGCTTGAGTGCCGTGATATACCTGGACGGTTTCAGTAAGTCAGGTCGATATAACCATTCGTTGCCTATCCTATCATTTTTATAGGCATGCACTCCCTTGCCTTGGGAGAGCAATTCCGTCCATTTTTTCCACTCATTAGCTTTGGCTTTGAGTTTATAGCCGTCGATCTGTTTGGTCGACTGTAGTGGTCAGCCAAGTCTGGCTACATGTGCCAGGCGCTTCAACTTGTTCTCCAGCCCCGACGCTACTACCAGGGCTTGTATTGCCGAGTCGCTATTTGTTAAAAAGCGAAACCCAGCTTTTAACGTTGCGGACGTCACAACAATTTCGAGCTTTGGGAAGCCCATGCCGCCATCGCGTTTAGACGCGTATAGCAGACCATCTGCCGTGGACTGTGGAAGGTGCAGATAGTCTTTCACCGCCGTCCTAAGTGTTTGGTCAAGATCTTTTAATTCTGTGGCACTTATAGCGCCCGTGGTGAAGGCATACAGAAAGTGCGGCAACACATACCGCGCCAAGAGCTCAACTTTTTGATGAGGCTTCAGGGGTAGCCTCTTAATTCTTGGGAGCGTGTCCCTGAGTTGTGCGATTGCACGCTTAATAACTACTCCTTCCCATGGAGTAACCCGTATACCCAGGTATTGCATTGACTGCGCAGGGCCGCAGTAGGCGATCTTCTCGCCTTTACTATGTATTTTTGGGTCCACCATATACCAGCTATCTTTGGTGGTAACAATTTCAAAGGCGACACACTTCCCAATCGATAGTGCCATTCCCCATTTAGAAAGGAAACTAACGAGCTCATCTACAAGCCGACTCGCCGCTATTGCGTCCTTCGCAATTAGTATTATATCGTCGGCGAAAGCCAGGCACGATATGCTGAGGCCTTCCGTAATTTGGAAGCCTTCCATCTTTTCAAGTCTGTCAATTATTAGATCCATGCATATGTTAAAAATAAGCGGAGACAGAGGGTCTCCCTGTTTGACACCTCTGCTCAACAGTATGTCGAACGTTTCGTTACGACATTTCATGGTCGTTTTGACTCCTTTGTATGAGTCCATTATCATTGCGACCACCTCCTCCGGCAACCCTTGGTTAAGTAAAGCATACTTAATAACTGGGTGCGGCAGGCTATCGAACGCCTTGGCAATGTCCACCTGGGCGGCAACGATTCCTTTGCCCCTTTTTGCTGTTGCGAGAACTTCATTCAGCAAATTAATGTTGTTGTAACAACCCATTTCCGGCACAAAGCCTTTTTGCCGTGCATTCAGGTGGACCACCTCTCTCAGGCGCTGGTCCATAGTGCCCCAATATATTCTGCTTAATATTGAGGAGATAGTAATCGGCCTAGAGTTAGCCGCCACAGAGGGATCCTTTCCCTCTTTGAGCAACAGCGTTGTTCTGTTGCAGCGCCACGCGCTTGGTTGCTTCAATGCCAGCATGACCACATTGAAGATTGCGTGGAGGATATCTCCTCCCTCACTCCTCATTAGATCTCCCTTACGGAGCCCGTCAGGCCCGGCTGCCACCCTCAGCCGCGTAGATTTGAAACGCTTCAGGATCTCCGCCTTGGAGATAGGATGCAAAATTTCTGCTGGGTTGTACGCCACCGTAGCCTTTCGGCTTACGTGGTCAATATCACATTGACCTGGGCTTCCCCATAGCCCTTCATAGAGCTCCTTGACGCTCTCAACTGATGGACTCACAGAGTCTTCTGTGTCTGACGCTTGAATGTCCGTACCCTCTCTTACCAATTTAGCGAGGATAGCGGGGTTGTTCCTGTACAACTCTTGTGTACGGGCATAAGCTCGGGCTTTGCGCTCACTCCTACCCGAGAGCCCTTTCCGCCAACCCCGGTGCCTTCGGGAGCCACCGCCCGGTTTCCCAGACGCCGGAGCGCGGAACAAACTAATCACCAGCTCTTAGGCTGTGTCTACCTCCTCTTGCGTTATTGCTTGGCCACCTCGTTTTGCCATTAGCAACTGAGTTATATGTTGCTGTGTCTCCAACGATTCCTTGGGATCGTTTTTCTTAAGCTCTTGAAGCACAGCCTCCACGCCTGCTTGCCGCCATTGCATGGTTGACGCGGATTCTGTAAACTCATAAATATCACGTGGTGTTTCCTCAGCATCTAGGAAAACATCCTCGTTCTCTTCCGCGTCAACGAAAACATCGTCAGCCTCTAGTGGTGCACCATCCACTAGTTGATCCTCTTCAGTGAGGGATTCTTGATTTGAAAGTGTACTCTTGAGGCGTTGCTCTCTCCACCTTTTATAACACGCCTCATTCCTCTTATCCCTTATTTGCTTCAGGGTTTTTTTCCGGCATAAACGGAACCATAGCTTTCACTATGTTCCTCTCATCCTTGAGCTCAGCTTCAAGCTCGAGCATCCTACTGATATCCTCCGCAGAGAAAACTCTGCCCCGTCCTTGTTCATTCACCTTCGGAGCTGCTTGCTCCGATCTCACTCGGTTTCTTGTTACCGGGTGTGCCAATCTTTGGTGCTGCGACAGCCCTCGCTGAGTAGTAAAATTCCTGCCGCAGTCGGGGCAGTCGAACCGGCCCTGCTCAACGGTTCGCTGCCCCTCATTTGCCCTGGCTGCTGGGCATTTTGGTAGATGGCATGCGGCTGCATGGTACGACGCATACGACTTGCCACACCGTTCACATTTATACCTGATGCTCAGGTGAGGGTGCACTTCCCCTATATGCCGGACCTCATCTCTGACAGTGAGAGCCATATATTCGCCAGCTCCAGCTGCGGCGCAATTCTCACACCTTCTCTGGCTGAAGGGGAGCGATAATTCACAGACCTGTGTTTCTTGCCTTGGTTGTCTTCGTATAGCCCCCTGGCCGTGTTCCAAGGGAATGGGGCCGTGTTCCCCATCGTCCGAGGCTTTGCCATTTTTATATTTAGCGACATACTGGTAAGCCAGAGCGGGTTGCTGGCCCACGACTAGCTGTGTTGCCCTGACGGGAGTGATACCCGCTGGCACCGGTCGAGACCGGCCGAGAGCCCAGGGTGTGCTCCCGTTATTACCCTGACGGGAATGACCCCGCTGGCACCAGTAGAACCGGCCGAGAGCCCAGGGTATGTTCTCGTTGTTGTTGCCCTGACGGGAATAAGACCCGCTGGCGCTGATCGAAACCAGCCGAGAGCCCAGGGCATGCTCTCGAGTCGCCTGAACCCCGTTAGCTCCCCGGCGAACCGGGTACCCAGCGGACACCAGCTTGGAGGTGGGGCAGAGTTGGGACGCAAACAACGGGCTGCGCCCCCTTGTGAACGAGCAACCATGACTCCCATCATGCGGGTCCCCAAGCCGCCTAAAGTAACAGGCCCTCGGGACGGCCCAGTGTCCACGGGGGCGATATGTTGCGTTTTAGAAGCCCCCGGGACGGTCCAGGTCACCAGGGGCTAAAACCATGCACCAGTTCTTATTGTTGCCAAAATGATGTATGCGACGATCAGTACTCAGTCGCCAAGACGACCGTGGGCGTACAGTGATCGTCGACCAACGGCTGCGGGAAAAAAGTCGGCCAGATCAACGGCTTTAGGTCTCTCTCCCTCATAAAGAATTGAATTACCGGATTCCGATAATACACTCAAGAGAGTCATAGTTACTCCAGCCGTTTACCCGCGCTTGCTTGAATTTCTTCACGTTGACATTCAGAGCTCTGGGCAGAAATCACATTGCGTCAACTTCCGCGAGGGCCATCGCAATGCTTTGTTTTAATTAAACAGTCGGATTCCCCTAGTCCGTGCCAGTTCT